>JAGGCA010003239.1:187666-199661 GCA_022876805.1 Osperalycus tenerphagus | reverse complement strand
TTCATTGTTTCAATGTTGCGAGCGTCCAATTAGAGACAACAAAGGCAAGGTGAAAATGCAACGGAAGTCAGTCGCGACAAGCGACTCAACAACATCTTAGGAAAGTGATCGACGTTAAATTAAGGCAGTGAAAACCGAGCCGAGCTCGACACAACTTCTTCACTGTGGCGGCTCAGGTTGAGTAACTTGTCGAGTCGAATTTTGCTGCGATTAAATTTCACTATCTATTTAGTTGCTATGCTAATACATCCCGTGAACGTTGCCAATGCAGTCATTTAGTCAACGGGTACACTCGACATGTCCCACGTCTCGCTCAAGTGATTTTCTTGCTGCTGCTTCGCCTTTCGTTCACCACCACCTAATTGATTGATTGATTGATTACGCTATCCTCTCAATAATGATCAACTTAGCGCCATTCACTCGATGTTCGGTCGTCCAGCGAAGTGATGGTACCTCCACGATCGTGCTCTTCGTCATGCTGGTGCCACCGGCCGATGGCAAGGCGATGCCGATGAATCACTGACGATGACGATGTTGATGCAGATGCAGATGCAGATGCACGTGTCGATGTCGAAGTCGATGTCGATGACCGTTGCCGCGAATCGGATCGCGATCAGCTCGACATAAGTTAACTGAACGAACGGTGATTAGCAGCACTCAAGTTGAATGCATTTGCAAAGATCGAGATCAGAATCGAGTACGTGAATGAATAGTGAAAGTTTTGTAATCAGTATTGTAGACGACGCAGCAGAGTTGCGATCATGATTAGTCGATACGTGATGACGATGATGATCAACTTAATAAATCCAGTTTCAACTAGAACCCGATGAATGAACCAATAATGGAAAGTATAATAAAACCGAGGACCAAAAGGCATATTAAGATCATTATTTGTTTCTGTTGTGGTCGTTCGATGTCGTCAATGAGATGGGTTGGCACAGACCAAGCGAGCAGATTAATGGCAGATGGAAATGCGGGAAGAGAAGAGAGCAGAAAGCAACGAGTCAGAACGGAGACTGGAAATCGATAAGCTGAGGGTTTAGCCGTTACATCAACACACAATGGTGCAATAATTATACATATAATGAATAACGGGACGAGCGACATGATACATGTCGGGCAAGCTTACCCTACGAGCCTTCCTCTGATACTCCATCGCCTTCTTCGTGTCTTTCACGGCTTCTTCGACGTATTCCAGTGCACTCGACACGTGAAATTCAATTCTGTCGATCATTTCGCCCTTGATTGGTGAAATAATGGCAGACACGTTACGCAATGTTTGATTCGATCTGATTGCAAAATAGTGCGGGCTGATCGTATCATTGACTTGTGTGCGTTCACCATCAGAACCGTGAATCTCTGAGTCAGTTCAGTTTGCCGAGTGAAGGAAAGAGGATAACTACCAAATGTCGTCACGTTTTAATTACGGTTGTAGATAAAATAAAGCTTAATTCGAGCGTAAACCTCTGGATTATGTTACAGTTAACTGAGAAAAGTCGATCAAAAGGCAGTTGGTACTCTAGAAGATGTAGAGGTATGCAGAAGACATGCTCATCAAGTTTCTTCGCGGTAACGCTATTCCTCGATGTAACCACTCTACTTGCGCCCAAAATGCCTCTTCCGGTGCGAACCGAGAACACCTAAGGGAAAGCGGCGCTCGAACAGGCCGACGTCAACCTCTATTCTGGTTCTCCTAACGATGTAAATAATTACCGAAGCAAACTCGCGGCTATCATTCATTGGCCGTGCGAATTGCACCGTGAAATATTTGCTTTCTCTCCCGAATCAGTAGAAAATGCCATTTCATCTGCTAACAAGCAGTATACGAACCGAAAATAAGAAAATTATGATATAAATCATGTGAGAAGTAAACAGTTACATTGTAATTGAAACAAATGGCTATAAAAATGATAAACATATCGTTAAGTTAAACATAAACGTGATAAATAACTGAAAATAAATAAAACGAGATCAAGTAACAATTAAAATTAGCAAACACAGCAACATAAATACGGATACGTCCACTCTACAGTGTCAGTGTAAATGCAGGATTTCGACGACTAGATATAGTCCAGAATGAGATTTCGAACGGCTTTCTCGATCATTGAATGGTGAAAAAATGAGCGACTCACAGTCAGTACCAATTTGAGGCTTCGAATACAAAACCACAATCTGATCGTTTGTGGGTCACCTCCTAAGCTTGCACAATGAGGAAAATGTTCCTAATGATATTAATGCTAGAATCCGAGGAGGCCCAACGTAATTGTGGCAAGTATAACAATTAAGATAATAACACAAATCATGATAAAGATATGTTTCTGGCAGAACGATAAGGGAGAAGGGGAAAGAAAGAAAGAGCATCTCGTTAATAGATGTGCAACTTGAGTTAATAATAAACTCGAGTTAATAAACTTGAGTGGATACCTTTCTTGAGAGGACTTCTTACCTTTCTAGCTTTACTTTGATATTCGATGGCTCGTTTCGTGTCCTGTTTTGCGACTTCGATATACTCGCGAGCGTGTTCAACGTTATATTCGATTCTGTCTATCATTTCACCCTGCGGTATTTGAGTTATGCGGACGTGATCGTCAGTATTAAGGCTTTTTCAACGTCTAAGTGACAGATTCGACTGGCGACACAACTAATGTTAGTCAGACTGGCGGATAGAAAGGCATGTGACAGATCAAGATGAAGATGGAACGGCACTGACAGCAACGTCACACGTTATGCGACAGGGGAACGACATTCAGAACGGGCCACAATTAGAGACAAAACACAACAATTTGATTGCACGTGGCCAGAAAACGGCAGCAGGGAACTGTGAGATCGGCACTAAACAATTCACGGCAGTGACAATGAATTTCGTCAATACGATACTTGACAGAGGTGTCTGAAATCGAGCAACGAGAAAACACGTAGCACGTACCTGACTTTCTACTAGCATTGCCATGTCCATGAACATGTCATGTAATTCACGAATGCTACTCTCTAATTTGATGATGTCTGCATGACGAGCTTCGATATCGGCTAATGTTTGTTTTGCTTGTTGAGTGTCAGTCATGATCTACGAGACAGAAATTCGTTGGAAATGAATGAACCCAGACAGACGACCGATTGCCAGCTGTTACCCCTTGTGTAAATATAGCTGGGTTACCACTCTCGAGCATTTCTTCTAGTTCTTCGGTTGTCGTTGACCTTCCCGTGATTTCTAGTTGTCGTTGAATTCGCGCTTTACACCGCTCTCGGTAGTCGGTCTGCGTCTTGTTGTAATCCGTCATCACCTCGACGAACTTCTGGCTGAGCATTGAGTGTTGCGTTTTGCGGATTCGAAAATCAGCACTCATCATGCTCGTTTGCTCGAGCTGTTCGATGTTTTGCTCCATCACTGCGGGAGACCAGATTTTCGTTAATCCCCGGTATCATGTTTCATGCAGTTCGTCTCGTACCTTTTAATTTAGCCCTAACACGATTTGCGGTTTTCTTAATATCCGCCATTAGATCTTCTAATTGCTGTTTCACTTCTACATGAATGTGACAGACAAAACATTTCGTTAATGATCGAGCAGGTAAGTAAAGCGATCCATTGTCCATACTTTCGTCAGTCTGAGGCGCTGATAGAATTGCGGAATGGATTTTCTTGACCTCTTCCACATTTGTTTGCATTTTTTCGATGTTCTCACGAATTTCTTCGACTTCCTGGAAGAACTCTTCCATGTAGCCGCCCTTCTCTTCGACCCCGACAGCGACATCGTCGTCGTCGCCTTGCGCCTGGACACAGAGAGAAAATTATCATCATCATCATTAGGGAACGTGATGTGCTAATGATAGCGATTGAACACTGAGCGAGCTCTAATTTACGGTGAACGAGCAAATGGAAAACAGTTTCGAATGAACTAGATGCTCATCACATACCGCTTTTAGCGCTGCGAGCCTATCCTTCGTCATATTTGCGCTGTTTTTTGCCAATAATCACAACGAGAATTTGTGAAAATTCACAACAGGCGATCACCAGAAGATAGTGATTGGTGGTGGGAACTGATGATGTGATTGGGAGGTTTAATTCGCTCGGGAATGCTGATACAGAAGCGAAGACCAGCTGGAGAGATCGGATGGTTATCGAAAAAAATCGCTGATTTGATTTACGCTCGATGGAGGTGGACCAGGAGGTGAACCGAAAACGCGGAGCGAGAGAGCGATGGGAAAACGTGATCGATGGCCAGTATCAGCTGCTAATGGTCGTGAGTCAGACGAATGCAAACGAATCGCGAATCTTCGCTCGGAATTGGCAGCGCTTCCTCTGCGATCGGCTCACAGAGAGAACAGGGCCCAAGAACAGGGCCCTTGACACGAGATGCCCGAGATTCCGCACGGTTTCAGATCAAACTTGACGGATGCGCTTCCAACAAACCGCACTCAGCACATATTAACGACAGTATCACATTTTGGCGTTGGAGAGAAATTAGAAAATCGGTAAACACGAAGCAAGATATTTCTATCTTGAGAGACTTGGAGTGGAGAAGAGAAGAGTTCACACTGAATGGCATTCACTGGCCTCGCTTTGCGCAATCCTGGCTCACATCGCCTTCGCTCTCCTTCTCTCCTTCTCTCACTCTCTCTCTCTCTCTCTATCAGCTCAGCTCAGCTCTATTCTGTCACCTCTCCTCTCCTGTATACCCACCACCCTTAGAGATCGATGCCGCGCACAGCCAGTCTTGCCATCACGTGATGCAATATAGTAATATCTCCTTACTACTACACAACATTGGAGCCCGAATTCGACCGTAAATGCCAATGTGAGGGACCCCCGCACCATTACGTCACTCTTACAGTTTTCAGTTATGCCCATCATTGAAAATTCGGATGCGCGCCGCGTAACGCGACAGACGCGCCATCGGGCGACCAGACTACCATCGACCTCTGAGAGTAGGATCTCTCAAATTCTTCCATGGTTTGGTCAACAGTTCTGCACATCACGTATCAGAACAATAACCAAGAGGTCTCCTATTTCCAGACTAATGTCATATTACGGCAGTGACGTCGATATCTCGAATGCCGTCGCTCTTTTGCACCATCTCAGCAACGATGAGCTCAAGCAGATCCTCAATGCTGACAATCACGACAAGATCGATGAACTGATCAGGGATCTGCCACAGGTTAGTGAGCCCATTTTCGGTCATTCCATCACTCCTGGTCTCGTTCATGTAGATCAAGGCGCTGGAGTCCGAACGCGAAATGCTCATCGCTTCAAACAAGAGCCTGGCTGAGTTCAACTTGAGTCGCGAACCGAACTACCATCAAGCGAGGAAGATGCTGTTGGACGCCGTACAGGAAGCGAATCAGCTGAAAGAAGATGTCGACAAGAAGAAGCTGAAGTTGATCGAGTTGTCGAGCCAAACCTCTCTGGACACGACACTCGCTGTCATGCAAACAGCCACAGCAGAGGCAGAGGAAGAAAGCGAGACCCTTGCGACGGCATTCCTCGATGGCAACGTCAATTTGGACGCATTCCCATCTGAGTACATCGACAAGCGCAAAGTAGCACATCTGCGACGCATCAAGGCAGACAAATTTAGTGAAGTGGTACGCAATGGACATCAGCAGCTGGTTAGCAGCAGTTCAACGGGTAATTGGCTCCAGTTCTGTTCAGGACCACCGCAGAAAGTGGATGATTGTCATGTCCATCAGTATCGTAATTGAAAAATTAACTAAGTTTAGCATTGATAACTATGGGTGGGTGCGGTATTTACATCTGCATATCTCGGCAACGCGACATTTCCGCATTTAGAGAGTGGTTATGATGGACTGACTTCGTGATGGTCTACTGATCGACGTGACAATCATTCACTTTCTGCGATGGTCCTGAATTGAATTTGAACTGTTTCCAGGTAATTCAGGTGCCTATCCCGTACGACCGGCTCCGTTGCCTCCTAACTTGGTAGCCGCCAACTCGTCATCAGTGCCACCGTATCCGATTGGCCCCACTGGCGGATTTCCTTTACCGCCAACAGTTTCTGGTCACCCACGAAGTGGGTGCGCGTCGTTTCCATTCGCAAGACCATCTCATTATTACGCCTCGAAGAATTAAGATAATGATGATGATAATAATAATTGAATGTAACGCGCCCACAACACTATTTTAAAGTTAAAATTAAAATTAAAATTAAATTGTGCAACGAACTCGTGTGCACGTTATCACTGCGCTTTGATGTCGACACGACAGACTTACAGATAGAGGCCTTATTTTTCGGGCCTAATGAATTTTCAAATTTTACGCTTTTTTCGGCTTCATGAAAAAGGCGGAAATTTCAGGTTTTTAGGGTTTAAAGCATGCGCTGCACATCCCTAAATTAGCACATTTTTTAAATTTTGGCGCATAATACAAAAGCAGTTGAAAATTACCATAAAATTCGAAGCCCTCAACAACTTTTAGCTTCTCTCTCACGGGTGACAGAAAGGTTTCATCAAATTGTTTTTTCGCAGCGATAATTTATTAAATTTTTTTCAATTTTGTAATGATTTAATTTAATTTAACCGAGAATCAACATGAAATTGCCGGTAAAATGCGGGTTAGATCGGGCTAAACCCTCACAACGAGGGCTCTACAGATCGAAACCGCGCCGCGCACAGCCAGTCATGCCATCACCTCATGCAATTATTATTATGGCTGTCTTAAAAACTGTCCATTTTTGCACCATCTGAGTAATGATGAACTCAACCAGATCCTGAACGCTGACAATCACGACAAGATCGTCATTTCGCTGTTGCCAACTAATCTCTAACCGCTTTCGAAATGTTCTTTTGTGACAGACCAGTGATTGGTCATCAGTCGCAGTGCGCTGCATTGTTGCACAAATTTTCTGATTTTCGGCAACCCAACAATGGTAATGTTTGCGCGACATCAGAGCATCGGCCATTCATTGCTTAATTCGCGTATAAGGGATGGTGCGTTAATTCGAGTCGGACACATCCAATTTTCAATGAACATCATTCAACATTCATCGGATGAGTTGGCAATTCTCCATCACTGATGGTAAACTTGCACGTAAAGAATAGTTGATTGAAACCAGGCACTCGTGTTGTCGAACTTGAGATGGAAAACCCCTTCACCAGGAATTTCATGAGTGCCAACGATGACCGACTTGTGCGAACTTTGTTTCGATACCGGAATGAGGGTGTTGAGTGGAGACTGACCAGCCGAACGCAGCAGGTCGTCGTGTGATGACGGAGCCAATTCACCATCATCGGTCACTCTTCTCGTCATATAGTTTGTGATAAAGTGGCGATCGGCAGGATTCAAGTGCTGCCACTTGAAGAACAATCCGAAGCCGATCTTATTGTCAGTTGCGAACCTCCAGGAAATACGAGTGACGTGCGGCACAAGAACCGGGTAGCGGATGCTGAGAACACGATGCGCTTCGATGCGCAACTTGTAACCGCCGATGTCCCGTATACGTATCTTGAATAATCGAATGTCTTTCGTCAGGTCGTCATCCGCATTCGCATTCTCACTTGTAGGTAACTTGTGAACCAGAAATCTGCTTCTTTTCATTTCGCTGTTGCCAACTAATCTCTAACCGCTTTCGAAATGTTCTTTTGTGACAGACCAGTGATTGGTCATCAGTCGCAGTGCGCTGCATTGTTGCACAAATTTTCTGATTTTCGGCAACCCAACAATGGTAATGTTTGCGCGACGTCAGAGCATCGGCCATTTATTGCTTAATTCGCGTATAAGGATGGCACGTTAATTGGAGTCGGACACATCCAATTTTCAATGAACATCATTCATCGGTTTACACATTCACAGTTCTTCGAAGAAGGCGACCCTCGCCTTTGTAGTGCCCGATCTCGTCCTCCGCAGCGTTGAGTATTTGTTTTCACCACGATTCACGTTCTCATCATGTATATGATCGAACGGCGTTAGTCTCTCGTCCACTTTCAGGACCTGAATCTCTGACTTGAGATCCCTTAACTGAGCTTGCAAGTGACGACTCTTCTCCAGGTAGTCGATGCGCTCCTTCTCGATCTCGAGCGCCAGTTTCTTGACGTCGTTGTCGCCGAGCAGATCGCAAGACGCGGATGGTGGTGACAGAAGCGATGTGACCGCATTGTGTGTGCTTGTCAACGAGGGACGCATGGCTGGTGACACGACCGGTGATGTCGACGACGTGGTCACGATGATAGATGCGCTACTGTGATGCGATGCATGGTGGTGGTGGCGGTGATTATGATGGTACGATGGGCTCGGCGACGATGGCAGGTGAAAGTTGTTGGTGAGGTCGTGCGCGGATGTGTGGTTCATGTCGCAGGCGGCGAGCCGCAAATCGTTCAGGTCGCGCAGGATCGCCAATGCAGGGTCAAAGACACCATTCATCGACGCTACGTGATTGGAATTGTGATTCGCGATTGACACATTTGTACCGTTGTGTTGCTGCTGCTGCAACTGCCCGGGGTTCTTGAGCAGGTCGATTAGCTTCTCTTTGGCTTGCGCCTCTGAGAGTTGGGCTCGATAGAGTTCTTCGCGAAGTTGTTCGGCTTCTTTTGTTCGCTTCTCGCTCTCCTCTACCATCGTCGTGGCCAACAATTCGGCTTCAGCCGCCTTCCTCTCCATCATCATCTTCTCTTCTTCGGTCTTTATTGCACTAATTTTAATTCGCTGTATTTCGGCCTCAGCTTCGGCAGCTTTCTGTGACAATAACATGGCCTCCTCCTCGGCCACTCGTGCTTTCTCGGCCAGAAGTTCAGCCGTTTCTTCAGATCTACGAAGTGCTTCTTGAGCGGCGTGCGCGTCCTCCCGGTACTGAAGAAGTCGGTGCTCGAGTTCTGCCTTATCGCGTTCGGCTTCCTCTCGCAATTGCTTCTCCCTCAACAATTTGGACCTCTCCACTTGTCTCCTCAGCTTCTCCTCCCTCGCCTGAGCCTTCATCTGCTGTATCTCCATCGAGTCGGGTTTCCGTCGCTTCATAAACAATTCGTGATTGCCAACACACAAATCCAAAATAAGTGTATTCATTCGGGTTTTCGTCGAATAGAAAACAAAATTTGATGCTTTATCAACAGTCTTAATTGTAAACTTCTTATCGACATAAATCACGTTGCGAATCTCACTCCTAGTAATAGAAAAGGTAGACCAGACAGACAGTGATTAAACTTGGTCTCAGCGATGTCAATAAATGCGACTCACCAAGGAAATGTGATCTTCGGCGTCAGCTTGTTTCCCTTTTCATAAATGTTCAAACCAAGCGCCGTCACTCCTAAACATAAATCAGATTCCTTTTTGTTACTGATTGGAAAATAATTGACGCCAAACATGTCCAGATCTTGAGCGATCTTCAGGTACTCCATTTCGGCTTCGTCGCGTGTCATTCCTCGATGGTCTGCATACCAAATTTTGATTCGTTCTTCCCACATAACCTAAGAAAAGAAACAAATCAATTGATATCTAAATCGCTGAATGACCACTACGATAAATAAATTTATGCACATACCGGCGTCATCTGATACTGGTCGATGACTCTCTGCGGAAGCAAATCTTCAGCACCAGCCAACATGCCCGGCCGATAATTTGCTTCGTCATAATCACCGTACTTGGCTTGCACCGCGTATGATGCCAACAGGACACTCGCTTCTGGAGGACAGTAAATGTCCATGTTGAGAATGGCTTGCTTGACTTGCAGGAAGAACAAATGCTGCGTGACTTCTTGAACAAGTTCTTCGGCGATGTCTTCCGGAAAAAATTTGGCCAGAAACATGAAGCTGAGCTGTGGCACAGTTTTTGCCCGCTGAAGCGACCCAGTGCTCGATGATGCGGACGCCAAAGATGAAGAGGAACTGTCGACGATAGACTTGGCATGCTTGATGTTGACGTTCTGGTCGACGACGCGCTTGTCCATCTTGATCCAGGCGACAAACCCCTTATTGTCAATAAACTGTAGGCCGAAGTACCAGGTCTCCCTGAGACCAATAGTGCGACACACGCGGTCGAACAGGTCGCGTCCTGTGGCATTGTAATGGACATTTTCGAAGAGCATTTGAGCATCCATTGTAGTCACTTCGACAGAGAGCACCTTCAACTTGCGGGACTTGCCGAACGAGTGCACGCGAAGAGGCATGACGACGGCGCTGGTGAGCGAAACCCAATCAACTAATTGTGTCGAATCGGCATCAGTGGTAGTGAAACGTGAAGATTGAATTGAAATCGAAACCAGGAAGACCGATTCTTTGGCATTGCACTGGCGTGCCAACGACCGTTGACCGTCACTCGTCAATCATTCGTCGTTCATATTCGATGCGGGTGACTGTAATCGTTTTGTCCACATGATGACGAGCTGGAGAAAAAGATCGCGTCGAAGGAATTCCAATCAAATCATGATTTCACATTTTTCCTGGCTGGAGGCGCTCAGAAGAATGCCGACATCCAGTTTGCCAAAGTTTGCGTTCAAAGTTTTGCGCGCGCATTCACGCGACTCAACCACGAATAAAAGTTCGTCAGAAGTTGTTCCAAACTGCAATTTCTTATTTCTCTGCATTTCTCCTCCATGCCTCATTTTCTACTTCTTAAATAAGGCATAGAAAACAATTTGCATAACAATAACAAGAAATTATTGCGAAATAGTGAACAATGACAGGTTATAACAAAATTGAAAGTGATTAGGTACTGAACACGATCGATAGAACTGTAATAAAAAGCATGTATCATGACTCATGATACACGGGCCAAGGAATTCGTCTAGCTAATGATAGAACATGTAACAAGTATCTCAAAATGATTGAAATGATAGCAATTCAATTAGTTCCGTGATCGCATTTTGTAATCCATCATGGCAATCGTATGAGGTTAATGATTTCGGTGTTCTAGTGTTGTACGACTACAAGGCTGATGATGATGTCGTTTACCATTTGACTTTGCCAGGAATGTATTTGTCGATAAGGCTCTGGTAGTATGGGATGAGTTCATCGACATTTGGGACTTCTTCGGACTTCGAGTACAAGTCAAACTGGTTAAATTCTCTGATCCACGGCAGCAAGACATTGATGTCTTCGTTGTTGCAGAGGTGATAGTAATCGCCACCCCGGTGCCACGGGTAGAACGAGTGGAAGCGAATAATCTTGAGACCGATTTCCGGCAAGGTGCATGTCGGGTGATTCTTGAGGACACGGTACATGTACTCGTGGTGAAACAAAATTGATAGTTAGATATCTCCAGCAATTGTAATATTCGCATATCATTGCTCACCTCATCATGGCCCCAGCTCATGATGACTTCATCGAGACCGCAGTGGGGTGAGTAGATACCATATTTGCTGTTATATCGGGTGTTGTGCAAATCAAGATTATTTTCAAAGCTGGTCGAACGGTAAACAATCGAGTCGGCGAATGCACAACCAAGTGGGTACGTGTCACCGACGACTGCCCACTGAGGTTCGCCATAGAGTGCCATCACCTTGCCAAGATCGTGAATCAGGCCAATCAAATGGAACCAGTCGTGATCCGGATGACATTGTCGAATGCGTTCGGCCGTCTGAAAAGCGTGCACGATGTTGGGCAGGTCGACATCTGGATCGGACTCGTCAACTAGAGCATTGAGCTTCTCGAGTGCTTCCATTATAATCATGTCGGTCTTGTCGAACCGCGTCCAATACGCCATACGGTCGGTGACAAAATCGACCGTCTGGTTGGTGTGCATCTTCTTGTACGTATCGCGGACTCTAACCTGGATGTAATCATCCTGAGAGCGCAAATACAATGCAGCATAACATTGGATTGATAACTAGAAAAAGTTATTAGAAGTTACCTTATCGAGAGTGTACTGGCGGAACTCATCTTCGTGCTTTTGTTCAGGACGAAACAGCTCTGACGGGTCGAGTATGAGAATTCGCTTGTCTTCAGGTGGTAGAGCCAACGGGTCTCTGTTTTCGTTGACGATGGTCTTCTCGTCGCCAGCGAAGACTTGTCCATAGTGACGGTCCAGAACGAGAGCCATGATGATGATGATGAT
>JAGGCA010003239.1:165831-187656 GCA_022876805.1 Osperalycus tenerphagus | reverse complement strand
GCAACGAGCAACGAGCAACGAGCTTGAAGTAAAGGCAGCGAATACCGAGCTCTGTTTTCTTTGCTTGACAGAACTTTTCAGACCACTTGGTCGCTTCTGACAATAACCTCATATTCCGATCATCTTTTATACATGTCTCAGCGCATCCTGGAAGAATTTCGCGACCCTCTCCAAACTGTCTAAGGGGAGTTGACAGTTACTTGTGATTTGTCAGCGGTGCAAACATTGTTTAGTTGGCATTTCGAATCACGTTTCTCGGTTGTCACGTTTGGTGGTGGTGACGTTTTGCGACCAAATCGAGTGAGTCTCGTGGTGAAGTCACCTGAACAGATTTACCATGTGCACCCGTATGTGTAGATTAGATTAGATTGAGCATGTAATGGGGCACAAGCCGATCGCGAAGGCCACTATCTGATCGCCTTGTGGCGAGTGCCACCACGATCAAGTTTTCGCCGGTTCTGAACTGAGACATGATGTTGCGAGACAGCAACTAAACAAGGTGACGAGATCGATGTCGCCCGATCGACAGTGATTAACTAGGTCGCAGAAGAGAGAGGGAGAGGAAAACATGACATGCCATCGATACTTGCGCAACTATTAATTGAGAAATAGAAATATAGAGATCTGCATAACCTGACCCTGACACGCACCGAGATTCTGTTATTGTTTGTTTCCAGCAGATCAACGCAACACAGGTGTGTGAGATCGGTTGCATCACTTCATTTGCATATCTTTCGACTTGGAACCTTCGCCATTACCGCTTTCGACTGCCTCATTACCGCTTTTAATCGATGATATTGAGAACTGCATCTCATTTCTCATTTCAAGTGGAAATCAGGTACAGTGAGACCTCTCTAAAGTCATGGTGTCGCGACCGGACTGAGGCTATGACTTTATAGGGGATCACTTTGCAGAGGTCACACTGTCATCTTTCGTAACGATGGTGGCCATTTCAATGCTATTGATTCAATTAATTTTCCCATTAGCGTTCAGGTAACGCACCTCAATGTTCTGAGAATGGTTATCTGAAGAGATCTCTTCAGATTGATCGAAGAAAACAATTTGTTGGGGAAAAAAATCGATATACAGATGCAGATATCTGTATATCTGTACCTGGATAACTTTTCCAAGAACGGTTATCTGAAGAGATCTCTTCAGATCTGAAGAGATCGGTTGAAGAAAACAGTACATTCGGTTCCATAAGTAATAGACATGAACTTATTGCGACTACCGATGAGTCCAGCGAATTGAAGTGAATTACTTGTGGAACCTCACGCCCGAATCTTGAGCTAGATCACGCGAGATTACTCGCCACCCACTGTCTGTTTGACTTACGCAATCCGCTTTCGTTTCCTCGACCTACTTATTCTTGAAAACCTTCTGCGTTTTATTTCACTACCAAAACTTTATCGATATTCCCTCAATTTGGGAAATTTTCCAATTGAGAGTAAACTTTTCCCGAAAACTTTCGCTGAAATCGAACAAATTACAAAGGTCGCCTTTTTGACAATGAAGACGACTTCGTTTATGTAAGAGTATTTTGAATGACTATCGCTAAATAAGAATAAAGGCGACTATAACAGGTGGGCACTAAAATTTTGCACCAAGTTCTACACTTGATTTGAGCGCTTTAATGACGCCTGATGACAGACAATCGGCATCGCCAACGAGGCAACGAGATTCTTTTTGACCACTTCGTCCATGAAGGGATTCCGAAGCGAACCATTTACAACATTTTGCTGACATGTCAAGTACGCAGAACTGGCAAAAGGAAGACTGGCAGCAGAAGACTGGCCAAGATAATAATGCCCGAGAAGATCGCAAGACTCAAGGAACAGTTGAATTACAGTGACCAATTTGATGTCCGTGCAGCGGCCAAGAAGTATGACTGCAGTCCGAGATACATACGCAAGGTATTAAAGGACAAAACGAATGTCTAATATGACCGTTCACAAACATTACTATTCGATCACGTATTTAATTAATTAATTAATTAATTACAAGCAATAAAGCGCAGTGCAAAATTTTAGTGCCCGACCGTTAGTGCAGAGTGATAGCTAAATCAGCAATTCTGCTATTCGACGAGTTGAGTCAGTTTGTCAAAAGTAACGATCTAATTGCTGAATTTAAGTTTAACAGCAACGAAATGAAATCAGCTGAATGTGGTGAAATAAGCGTGCAGTGAGACATCACTTGAAGAGAAGATTAGACGATTTACACAATTGCACGACTAAAACTAATTTTCCGATACTGGATACGATATAAGTCATGTAAGCGTGCGTGGAGTAATGCTGGATCTCTAGTTAGTAGATCTCTAATGAGTAGATATCTAATTAGTAGATCTCTAATTGGTAGAGCCGTCAAATTTTGCGTGCTAAAAATCGCTCGTTTTTCGTGCTTATTTTGATGGGATAAAAATGAATGCGATCAACGCCAAATCAGTTTATTGATAGAAAGGAACTGTACTGAATGACATTTAGCTTGAAAATATTGATAGGTAGCAAACTAACGACGATCATCTGACGGAACATTCTTGTACTGAGAGAAGGACTTTCGACGTCTACTTGAGTGAAAGGTGCATTCATCGATTTGTTTGTGTTTAAGATCTTGCTTGGAGACAAATGTCAACAGATGGAGATCAGCTCAAATGAACATTCATCAAAAACTAACTGTCGAAAAGCGCGACTTTTCTACCGACAAAATATGCAAATTTCCTACGAAATTGTTTCGTTTTCGTGGCGAAATGTGCCAGAACAGTGCTTATCGTGTCAAAAACTCGGACTTCGTTTTTTCGGACTTAAATAGCCGGATAGAGTGGTTATCGTGCTAAAAAATTGCAAAATTCTGACCCTTAGTACGCGTGGAGATGTTCCAGAGGAAAATAGGATAATTCTGATTAACCACTAAAAAGTCATCATGAAAAATTCACAGCTCTACTAATCAAGTATCTAAGCGAGCTAATTTAAATAGACAGAACCTATAAATGAATGCTTGTTGATGACAATTGTTTTACGCAAGCGAACGATTGGCAACTGACAATTGAGCTCTTATTCGGTCGCGGTCTCGGTCCCGGTGTCGGTGCCGGTCCACCGCCTTGGCGCCAGTTTCTGGTGCCGCCACCAAGCGTTGTCAACACTTGCACGTGGCTTTCAGTGCTTTTTCCTGGTTAATCATCTTCATTCTGGTTGCTCTCTTTTCATGCAATTATTTCTGTTAATTTGGTATGAACATGTTTCGAACTGCGATCAAATCAGTGGCGTCGTCATCACGAATAACCGTACAGTCTCGCAACGCCCGATACACGACCAGCACCACCGTTCGACACACGCATTACGACACGCTCGGCATCACTCCAAGAGCGACCCAGAGCGAGATCAAAGCCGCCTATTACAAGTTATCGATGCTCTACCATCCAGACCGAGCAGGCAACAGTGAAGAGGCAGCGGAAAAGTTCCGGGACATCACCGAAGCATATGAAGCGCTGATAAATTACGAAAGCAAACGAAATTATGATCGCAGCATTCGATCAACGGCGAGCCCGCGATACGAGCCACCATCAGGGACTACTGGCAGTTTTCGCAGCGATGAGACGGGCGACAGTTACACGGGTTACTGGAAAATTAAACGAAGGAAGACAGCGATGGAGTCTGGAACGAAAATGGGTACCAGGAGACCGCCACCGACGGGAAGAACTCAACACTTCAACTATGACGAGTTTTATCGTCAACATTACTCAGAATTGCGCGCCAGAGGCAGGGAATCAGAATTTCGCGATGAATACTTCCGACAACAGAAGAGAGGAATCGAGGAGGCAGAGATACACGTCAAATTGCTCGGTTTTTTCCTTCTCATCGGAGGATTTGTCTTACTTTTTACTGATATGACACCCAATATGGAAGTCAGCAAAGATGCCAGCGATGGTAAGACGGAAAGAAAGTCGCCGTCTGACGAAAGCTGATGATAGGTGTATTTAGGTAATGTTATTTTAAATCAAACAGTTCAATTAATGTATATTGTAAATAGATAAAGTTTATTCGGCACTCGTTCGTATGCAGGACTAGAGGACCTGTTTTCGGTGTTTCGACCATGTTTCGTTCCGGTTGAATCGCGTTGAGACACGGGGACATGATGGACATGATGGACGTGATGGACTTGCTGCGAAATAAGCACGTCAGCATCTTGATGAGTGAAAACTGAGAGTCGTACTCACATGTCTGCACCGCGGACATGTTTATGGGAGGAGCTCGGCAGCGAGCAGAGCACAGCTGGTCCACCAACAATCTGCAGCCGTCACGAGCCACAAGCGAGACGTGGCTTATCAACTCATTTTTTTCGTCGTCGAACGCATTCTGCATCTGGATACTTTCTCTCTTCTCTTCACGTCTGGCTCAGGTACATGGAATCTGTCAGGTGTGCACTGCTCTAAGCTGACGTGTTTCGACTAACCAACTTCTTCACTCTTGTCTAGTGTCAGGCATCACTCAGTCTCTGACAATTCTCGCGTCCTCATTAAGTAGCTCGACCACTTCCTGCCGTTACTATTCAGTTACGGCGAGTAGGTTACGCGAAATTATCATTAGCGCGAGGCGCGACCAGGAGAGAGGAAGTCGGGTGAGAAACGGTAAGCGAAAAGAATTGGGTGGAGAGAAGCAAGACTCGAACGACAAGACCCAAACATATGTCAACTTACGACGTTGATTGTTGTGTCCGCTCTGTCACGCAGACTGCCACTATTGTGATCACCGGAGATGGGAGACGGAGCAGGAGGATTCGATGGGTTCGACCCTTGCGAGTGCATCAATCTGATGAACCACGAGGCGCGCATGCAGAGACTCATCAGCATGGTGGGTACTCGATGATCGCTTACCATCTGGAAGCCATCCCGTTCAAATGTTTTGTATTCCCTGACAGTTGCGCAACTCGCAGAGCTACTGCACGGACACGGACTGCCTGAACGAGTGTAAGTTGATTCGAGCCAACATCGTCCTCCTGGCATGCATTTTATTTGCATCTCTCTGTTTTGGTCTAGTACCATCGCCTGGTGCATCGTCGCTCGTACCGGCCGATGGTGACACCAGCACGATGTTCACCACGATGATGATGATGGGATTCGTGATCATGGCTCTGGTTCTGTACCTGATGCGACCCGCATCTCTGCGCCGCAGACATGGTGATACCACCAAGCCTTCGGGACGTCGCGGCGACGGCGACGACAACAACGATGGCGATCCGGACCACCAGCCCGTCTTCTGAACGCCAATTCCAGTGTGCAATAACCGAGTTCAGAATCTTTGTATGCAATGAAACTTTACTATATGCTCGGCTAAAGATGCGATGGTATTCCAACATTGTACATACGGTGAACATGTGTATGTAAGAGATAAGAATATTGTTTTATCTTGCAGTGTAACTTTTATGGTTAGTCAAAATTTCATTAATGATTATTACATTAATAAGCAAACCGATCTGAACTGGTAATCATTCCTCGGTCGAGGTGTCATTCGTCAATCCTTTTTCTTCCGATGAGCTGCGCGCACTCGGCAGCAGCTTCTTGAGCGCCTCCCTCATCAGTGCCGCTCTCGATAGTTTTGGAAGCACAGGTTGACGTTGTACCTTCGCCTCTGTCTGCGCTCCTGCTTCGTCATTGCACTTTTTGTCTATTACATCGCTCTCTTGTGTTGTCTTTTCATCTGCTGATAAACCATTCTGCGTGATCGGACGCGGTCTCCTCAAATGCTTCTTCAATAAAGCAATTCTTGAGAGAGGAGGATGCATCGGCATCTCGGGCGGCGGATGCATCTCAATGGTGTCATCCTGTAGAGAAGGCGAAGCGACAGGACTCGATGTTGATACTCGCTCTTGCAGTGAAAGTCCAATCGGTTTCGACACCGATGATGCACTAGACGCCGATACGTCCTTCGGTTGGTCCACAGTGACAGGCTTCGATGTCGATACTCGCTCTGGTAGCCCAAGCCCAATCGGTTTCGAAACCGATGATGCGCCAGACATCGATGCATCATGTGGTCGCTCCGCAGTAACAGGCCTCGATGTCGATACTCTCTCTTGCAGAGACAACCCAATTGGTTTCGAAACCGATGATGCTCCAGACGCCGATGCGTCCTGTGGTCGGTACACAGTGACAGACCTCGACTTGGGCTTTTGCTGTTGCAAAGAAAGCCCGATCGGTTTCGAAACCGGTGATGTGCCAGACGCAGATGTGTCCCGTTGTCGGTAAACAGTGACAGGTCTCGGTATCGAGGGTGTTTGTGTTGGGGTGACAGGACGTTGCGGCACTCGAGATCCGGGTCGTGGGGTTAAGCCAGGTGGTACTCGGTTGGTGCTTGAACGAGTGTTTGCCAGCTTAGCAGGTAGTGAGGGACAGAAACTTCTTGTTACCATGTCGTTCCAACCACCCTGTTGGGCTGCCATGCAGTTCCAACGAACCTGTTGGGTTACTAGGCCGCTCCAATCAGGCTGTTGGAGCGTCTGCGACACGAAGGGCAATTGCCAGCTTGAACGTGACGGATATGCCACGGGTGCCGGTCGCTCACCTAATAGGCCTGGTCGACCCATCGGGATCGGGATCGGACGCCGGTTCTGAGGAAGCGAGAATGCGCTGATTCGAGGATGGCGAATTGTCAGCGACGGACGGCGACCACGAGATCTGGTATTCTTTCGCGATCCACGCTGACCACGGACTAGCTGCTGAATGTGTTCAGTGTCCTTGTCGGGCAAGGGGAAGACGAGTGGCCCGGTCTCAGTCTGCACGACCCTCACAGAGTCCTGCATGGCTTGCACCATTTGCAGAGGCGTCTTGTAGCCGAACTCTCGGAATGGTAACTGCTTACCCTCGACCTCTTCGTAGTCGTTCATCAAGTGCCCGATCTTCATGCCTTCCTTCAAACTAGGGATGACGAGTGACTTGACGATGGACTTGATTTCGTCGAACTTGACTTGCCGATCGTCCCCGTTCGCCGCCATCGCGACAGACCTGCTCAGCAACACTAATTAACGCCAAGACCAACATAAACACCAATCGAGACACTCACCGGCGAGAAACGGATGGAATCGAGTGCAAACGTTGCCAAAAAGGCCAGAAAAGAACGGCGTGAGTGAGGTCAGCTTTAATGATGGCGATTCGCGCTCGGCCCCGCGCGCCAAATTCGAATATAAATGCAAATACAGTCAAACTTCCTAAATGGGGCCTTGCCTATGTGGGCAGCCTCCCTATGTGGGGCTTAGCTTTTGGTCCCGACAAGTTCCCATAGGTTTAACATTGAACAGACTCCGCCTATGCAGGGCAACCTCTATAACCGGGGCTGGGCGCTCATGTGACGGTTCCACTATGCTTTTTCTAACCTCCATACGTGGGGTTTTGCCATGCACAGACTGCAGTTCCCTTCAACATGGCAGCGAGAAAAAAGCAAAACGAGCTAAATATCGAACGAAAATATGACCTATGCGAGCGTGTCCCTCAGCCCAAGTCGCAGCTGAGAATCTCCTCACTTTCAAATTGTGAGCAGCGAACAAAGATCAATCTTTGTATTCAAAGGCAATGAATCTCAAGTCTGATTTTAACAAGTATCAAGTAACTAACGTGGGAAAGACGCAATCTCTGATTTCGTCATATTACAAACCGATTTAGGGTGTACTCTGGTCGAAAGTAGTCCAATAAACTTAGCCGCAGTCATTTCCGAGCTTTTTAGGCGCACCTTGCCTATGTGCGGCAACCTCTCTAAGCGGGACAAAAATTTCGGTCCCAACAATGCCCCGCTTAGAGAGGTTTGACTGTCATGCGAAATTCCGGGTTGTGCAATTTTGGTTCGCATTTGCTACTAGTTATTACACTCGAGCTTCTCCGTGCACGTCCAAGATCAGAAGCTCGCGATTCTCGTACGCCCAGAATGCCTTCACATCAATCAACATGCTCACAACCGTCTCTCCTTGTCCACTGTCAGAAGAAAGTCACGTACACTATAGCAGTCATGAAATAATGAGCAACGTAATCACCATTCAATTAGATCATTGATCGAGATGCGGAACGGCTTCTTCGGCTTGACCATGTCAAAGATTTCGTTACACACGTCGTCGAACAGAGGCACTTCACCTTTCGATGTGATTTCTTCCTGAACACCCTTTCAAGAGAAATGCACTATCAAGCTTATAAATGAGCGAATAAAGAAAGTTCTCACCTTGAAAAAGTAGTTTATTGTGAAAATATCCAGATAACTACAGTTGTTTATGTCCAACAAACGGAAGAACCAATACAACGATGACGGTTCGCGACGATGCTCGAGTGCCAAAACAATGTCGACGTAGGTCTTGAAATCCTGTTTTGAACACAAATTGGTTAGTCACAGTTGTCGTAGTACTGCTGACAAACGCATCACATTACAATTTCACCGTCATAAGTGATACAGGCGTCAAATATGCGGTCGATAAATACCGAAGTCAGATGACAGCCTCCGTAACTGAAAACCAAACAAATTACTTGCTTAACAAATACCAGTAGATTTATCACGGTCGGCAAGAAGCTGTCATACTTGATCAATTCATTTTTCGACAACATTCCGTTACGATCTTCATCCAGCTTGAGGTACTGCGTGTACAGACGGTGAGCATTTAAAGCGGAAAACCAATTAGCCTCTTCGCGAGACTCATTCAACTCTTCATCACGTAACTGCAATGGAAACGAAATTAAATTCCATTTCGCAAACAATTTTGCAAAATGGTCGTTAGGTCACTTAACTTACTTCTAGAAGGTCGTCAAGAAATCCGCAAGTGAGAATGTCCAGTATGCGAACTTTTCCATGACGATACGGGTCGAGGAAGAAGAAAAACTTTCTCGCGGCGATACAAATGTAGAATTTGTACAGCTGCTTATCGAGTGACTGTAACTGCACAGAAAAATTCAGATTATCAGTCAGTGAAATGTTGAAATGGTGTTGTTTACTTGAGTGAGGGTCGGCATCAATTCGGCAATGTAGCCTTCCAGGTCCTGTGCAATGAGATCGAGGGTGACAATAGGGTTGAGAAAATATCTAAATAAGCCGTGTCACTGACACATTCTCTCAAGAATCCTTGTCCAGCGACGTCGTACAAAGAGAGAGCGATTCGTGTCTGCTGCAGCCAAACTTTGCGCATCACATAATTGAAGAAATTCAGCACCGATATCTTGCCCTTCTCGTCCTCTTCTTGGAGTTTGGCAAATACAGTCGCGGTGAAATATCGACTGGAAATTTAATTAATTAGGAGTAATAAGTCTTGAAGCGTGGAAGGAAGTAAAGTGTCAATTCCAGACACGAACCTCGCCTTCTCGTTGGTAACGAGGCTCGCGATCCTCTTAAAGTCACGGTAATCAATAAGATGACGGCGACCCATTTCTGATGCCGGCGGTACGGACTTCTCGAGCACAGACCACAGTTCTTGCAGCTCGCGGTTGTCCATCAGTTGCTCGCTTTTGGCTTGCAGAAACCTCGCCCTGACGATGAGTCAAATAGAACATGAGAAGGAATCAAAATTCGTCGTGCTCGCACTCCCGTCTCGCACCTGGCCTCCTCTCGTATCTTGAGCGATATCGCGTCATCCTCAGATGGCAGCTAGGAAGTATCAAATTGAGAGATGAATGCAAAGTTCAGTAGACGAGAAAATCTGACCTCACCCTTCTGTAGAACCTCGGAATGGTGCAGCACTTTGTTCGATCGAGTCGCGGATCCACTTTCGAGCCAGACATCATAAATTACTAGCAGACACCTGAAAATCTGAGCTACCCAATTGACATGTGATCGAATGTGATGTGCGTGATTAATCGGAAGACAATGAATTTGAGCTGAGGAGAGAGCCAGGAACTAGAATTGGGCAACCGGCAAGCGCCCGAATTGTTTACGAAATCGAATCACAGAGCGCACGCCCAGCGCGCCTCATTCGGATGCCAAATGGAAAGTTGAGAAACCTGATGCGAATCGAATCGCAAATAATTGCGTCCAGAAAGTGCACCGATTTCTCTGATTGACAAGAACTGGTCCTTCTCCAAACATTGTTGGTTCCCTGCAGGGCTCTGCAGGAGGTATACAAACACGGTGTCGTTGTTCTGAAGCTCGAAACACCCCGAACACGAACCGGCTTATGGGTTGTTATATAAGATAATATCTGTCCCACGAGAGCAACTTGTCATAGGGTCAAAGCCTTCCAAACTTGTCCAAAGAATATCATTCTCAGGTTTTTCAACTCAATCGGATGACATCTTTCAGTCGTGATGTATGCTAATTTGCATATATCGCTTAAATGACTGTGTGTACTGAAGAATTGCGAATTGCAGAATTACATCTGTAATTGTTTAATCGAGTTTTCTTTACTAATTAAATGACCAGAACGAAGTAACGTAGTATGAAAGTGATTAATTTAGCTGCTTAATTAGTATTGGCAACATCTATAATTGATCCATCCGTTATTAATAATCCATCATACTAGCTAAACCTTACCATTCGTTATGAGATGGTATGTTGTTGAGACACTCAAAATTATGAATTATACGAATTCAAAGTAAGACATAAGCGCAGCTGTTGAAATGACAATTAGTGGCACAAGCAGAAGTTTTGTAGATTTATGTGGGGATGAGGGTGTCTGTTCTGTCTAGCAGTAAAACTACTACTATATTTCACGACCAGCAACAATGATGGTTGATCAGCTCTATCGCTTAGACGAATATAAAGTCTGGACGTCCACTTCTATGACAGGGACAGAACGATCCTGAGTACTGTTCGCGACGAATCCATCTGCCGTGACATTTGGGGACAGCGAGCGACGTCCATCTGGTCGATTTGCTTTCCACACCGTGACCGTGACAACGGTACCCTAAATGAGACATTCGTGTTTATTTTCATTATCATCACTTTTAATCTGAAGTCAGTTTTAAAGTTTTTTTTCCTACCGAGATGCTTCCGCATGGCTGCTTCTTCACAAGACACGCAAACTTTGGCCCCATGAACGAGGGTTCTCGTGAGTTCGTCGCCGAGATTCTCACATCCTTTGCGAGCTTTGGTCACTTCGAACACAACACAATACCTGGCGAGTGATTCAAAGTTATTATGCGTTATTAGACTTTATGCAAGTGCAGGTCCAGATATTTATGATATGTATGTATTCGTTAAAAGACCCAAAAAATTCAAATTCGTAATTATTGCCAACGCAGAAAATGTCGCAATTCCGATTCTGAATCTCTGGCTTGTTTTTTTAAACTGTTTCGGTTCCTTGCTGGACTTAGCAAGAGCAGTGAAAGGAGCAACTCCATATCATAATCGATAAGTTTAGTTATTTCATGCCACTGGATCGCCGGCAAGGCATTAAAGTCATTTGACCAACTTGATAACACTTTGAAAACAAACATAACAGTTACAGCGGTGTTAAATTAAGTGCCAAAATGAGATAAACAGTTGTTGATCATTTCCAAATGATGATGATGCTCCGAATTGATGAGCATCTGTTAATGTTAATGTTTGCATGAGCTTATTGCAACCACCGCTATTACTAATCACTTCCTTATTGAAGTGGCAGACAAGACAAAGATATCGCTATTTACGGGGTGCCTCAGTAGTGAGAAGTGAGAATGTCATTAATTGTAAATAACGAAGTAATAGTTTTGGTAAACTACAATAATTAACTTACTCGCCACTGTTCTCCTTCTTTGGATCTTTGGGATATCGCAGTCTCAAGTTGGATCGAATATCTTGTGTCTCGTCCACGTTCCGAGTATCGGCGTATCGTGCTGGTAAGATGAGTGCTGTTTCTGGAATTAGATATGAATCATGTACACGAAGCTGTTAGATTGATGTCCTTTAGCAAAATCTGCTGTGAGGGTGAATTCAGTTAGTTGCTCATTTACTCAATTCAGAGTTCGTTGTGAAACCGAGTTCATACGGTATAAGTGACACCCAACCGAGCGTCCTTCTTTAGAAAACCTTCAGAGGTACTTGTGCTAACTTTTTTATGTCAATTAATGACGACATATCGACGCTAATCCAGTGGAGGAGTTGCGAAAAGATGAAATATGACAAGAGAATTGAAAAAAAAATAACAAGAGTGAAGAGGTGTTTATCCTTGTGCAAAATCATAGTGGCAATTTATAGCATCGCTGCTCGACATCCTGTTATTGATGTGACTTTTTACCTTCACTATAATGAGAAGAAAGGGAACATTTTGGCATCAGGTCGCATTAGGATCTGGCAACTGAAGTGATACCCAACTCATCTCTCGACGCTGCCGCGGTACACCAAACACGAGATGGTAACAAAGACCTGGAGAACGTGTCTGGTGTTGTGCTTCACTAGAAAACTGTTCGAGGTGAACGCAATCACTAAACGAAAAGCGATCCATTCTGGCACGCGGCGAGCTTCTTCTTGGCATCGCGCGATGGTAACTGTAAATCAAATTAAAGCGCAATGATCTCGTGCACGATCAAAGCAACGAGGTCGAAATCCGAGTATCGAACATCCAACTAAAAGCATCTGGAAAGTGCATTAGAAAAACTATTTATCTAGGGGTTTGATAGAGGTCTAATTTGAAAAATCAAACCCGTGTGATGATCTCCGGGTAAACTAATCACAACTAATCTTAACCATATTTGGCGAACGCAGCTCAATCAATCAATCAAATATCAGGCGAAATTGTACAGCATTTGGAATTTGGATGATTTCGAGAGGGCTGCTCGTTCATGTGGCCCAGAGGGATGCAATTTTGATTTTCCAAAATACCGTAGGAATGGGAAAGCGCCACTGAAAGCAAATTCTTGTGTATTCTCGTGAATGCATGGCGAACTTTGATAATTCTCTGTAATCGACATGAAATAGACACGGCGAGCAATTTGATGAGATTTTCTAATGAATTGACAAAGCACACGGATAAATCAGAGAAAAATTGCCGATGCCTTTTTCGGTTCCAGTTCTAGGCAAATGCAGACGAGTAATGAATGAAGTAGTTTGTCAAGTCTTTCGATAAAAAAAACATGAAGTGATCCAATATCGATGTCAGTTTGTGAGTGAAGTGAAAAGAAGAAGTCGATTCTCGCCGTTAATAATGCGCATCGTTTTTTGGCTCCTCTATCACATGACAGTCTTTGGCATGGGTTGCGTGTGTTAGAAAACGCAACTCGACCTCAACTGCCTTCGGCTTTGTCGAGAACAGAGCGTGAAATGCAGATATTTTTCAACCCATGTCACAAACACACGATTGAGAAGACTCCCTATTGATAATTCACAACCATGCGGGCAACCTGCACGTGTACAATTATCTATTTGGCGTTGCCATAAACTTTTCAAAACTTCTGATTTTATCTCTCCTCGTTTTCCGACTGTCCCACGACTCGTCTAACAGAAGAAAAACTGCGAATTTAGTTAGTCCAGACGGTTGCGCTTATGCAATGGTGAGGCCCACTCTTTGGTGTGTGTCTCGAAGATGTTTGTTGCCCCGTACAAAGATGCAAAAACTAATCTGCCGAGTATTTCAGAAGACTGCTTCTCTCGCCTTGCACCGTCTGCAAGACTGCTCTTATTTTCTAGATACTATTTTTGATTACCCGGCAATTTGAACGCCTCTGAGCATTTCTCTCTGTTCTCTCGTCCTTCTGACAGCTTCCATGAAAGCGTTATCTTCATCGTCGCTTCATATGGGTAGCGCGGTAATTAGTGTGCTATGTATTCATTAGCCGGGCCCTAGTTTGTTCCACAATACTGATCTTTTCTCCTCAGCCTTATGGTGAGAGGAGGTCAGTTATGCAAGCGAGAAAACTATCTTACCTCGTGAAGCTTTTGCTGTTGTTCTATTCTCGCATCGATGACCATGACAGGCACGCTTTTGGTGCAGCTCTGGACATTCCTTACCACCGTTCGCGGCGTGGCGTACAATTTTGATTTGACGACTTTGAGTACCCGTTCCACAGTCGACATCACATTCTGTCCATGGGCCCCAATCGCTGACTTCGCAATCGGACACTGCCAGGCATAAATTTCAGTATTGACGTAAATTGGTGGCTGTAACTTTTGTAGTCAATGCAATTAATGGTTTGTTTAAAAGGCAATTTGTTGAGACCAGAAAACCGAATTACTTATTACTTAGTTTTTAGCTTCAAGTCTAAATCTTCTAACTTTGACGTTGTCACGTCGATTATTTCCGCTCTTCTTCGTGATCAGTAAAGAATGAAACCAAACTGCCACAATCTCCCGATCCCGAGCAATACAAGCAGCAATTAAGTGTACGATTGATATATATTTTTAAAAGGCAAATCGAGACGAAAGATATCGCGCCGAATTGTTAAGTCTGTTCTGTCGGGAAATAATGAAAATAAAACACAATAATCCTCACAAGTAATGCTGATAAACAGCCGAATATGTTCGATAAGTATGTGGCACACGTTTTCACTTATTGTTAGTCGACCACTGAGTTAAGCCGAAACGAAGTCCGGACACCAGCAATTTGGCACTGATTCACGCGACCTCCCGCTGACACTCGATTGATTGAGTGTGAAATCTCTCGTCTGTCATTTGACATGGTCCTGTCCTGTTCTGTCTGTCGCTGTCACTCAGGCCTTGTCAGATAGAGTGGATGGTATGGTGATAAGCGTATAGTTAAATTGTGTTTGACAAATAATCTAGAGCGAGGTGAACATAAATAAGGATTCTGCTTGTGCAGCCGGTAGCAAAGTTAATGTTGTACTGTGGCCCTGTCTAGAGCGCTAATTTTGACTCATATTTTTGTTCGCACGCTTGCTGAGACAGCGGAAGGAAGCGCATCGCAGCGACAGTCGATTGCTGATGCAATAACATTTGCGACATGCTACTGTTTGCTCTCTCCTTAATGAACCAGATCAACGAAACAATTGGGACACAATTTGGTATTTACAAGTACTTACATTGAGAATTTGAACCTACTCACCTCCACAGGCCTGCTTATAATCGTAGCAACAATCACCAAGGGTCATACAAGCTAGATCGAAAATACGAAACATATAATTTCGATAAACGAATCAAAATGAACCCCGAAAACAATGAGAATACTCATGCGACCAATACCGGAATCGCAGTAGCAGGGCTTGTCGCTCAGGTCTTCGATGATGGCATTCACGTTACTCTTCTGAACAACGCAAGAACTGTCCCGTCCCGGACAGCAAAGATGCGAATCCTTGCAAGAACCACCTGCAACTGCCGTTGCTGCTAGTGAACAGGTGGCACAGATGCCGATTGTCATGCCAATGATGAGATGAGCGAGCTTCATGTCGTTGCGTCTTCGAATGAACGCAGCGCGCCAAAAGAGTTATTCTTCCGAGCCCGGCAATTGAAACTTCTGCAACTTTCGCCTTCAGTGATCACTCTTAAGCGCTCACTTGCCTCCTCTTCTGCAGATCGGCCGGCAGCTATCTTCTAGGAACTCTGGATTGGGTTGGCAACAACCGCTGTAGGTGTGTCGTGAAGCAAGGATCCTCGCTGCGACTTCGGGGCCTCGAGTTTCGTTCCACGAGCTCTACTTAAATCCCTAATACTCCGATCATCATCGTCGGAGATAATCATCTTAATATGTACTTTATCAGATGCATGCAGTAGACCTACACATGATCTCGATATTCGTGCGATCAACGCAATAACTTTCCTAATCATTCTCGAGCGCATTAAACTCGTGCGATTTTGATCAACAAGAGAGGAAACCGCCTTGCAAGGACAGCGACAGAAACGCAATCTCGTCATGTCAATCCGATTAACTAGAGCCAAGTCTAAATTAAACTAATTCCAAATCATCTCACATATGTATTGCAGTGCTCCTTGTCTGGATTTCGGCATCTGGTCGCCCACTTGTCAGAACGCAAAGTTGAGCATCGTTACTGGTGGTGTGAACGTTCTTTTCACACCCCTTTTGTGTTGTTAATCGATTTTCAAATGGTAGAATTCGTGCAACTCCTTAATAGCGACTTGGCCATGAAGCGTTTAATAATAACGTTTATTAGTTTGTTAACTCGCCAAAGATAACACATGGCCTGCATCAAGCTGTTAAACTCTTGTTCAGATTATGATCATTCTACTTTGTTTCTGTGAGCCAAGATAGAGTTTATTAAAACATCAATGCGCAAAGTTTACACAATAATGATCAGACTCGAATGTCATACCAGGCGTTCAGTGCTCATCTCGTCACCGACTCGCTTATTTAATAAACTGCTCGATTTAATAGTACTTTCATGCATCGTATATATTAAAATTTTATCTCATTAATATATCGTAATCAACTTCATCTCATTTAGCTTTACTTCAGGCAGAACACAAGCCGACTGGAAAAAAATTCCAATTCCATGCCAAACAAGCAAACGTGTAAAAATCGTGGAATGGACGAAGTGCGCATCTCGCCGAGACAGTAACGATCGACGACGAACTCGAGCTGATATCTAAACGAACGTTAACCATTTACAAGTTTCTTCTCGCACATCCTTGGCCAGAAGAGGTTCCCTGATCTTCACCTTGGCCTCGACCTTGCCCCCGATTACTTTTCGTCCCTCCATCAATGGAAAGCAGTCGTGAATCGTGCATTTCGTCTCGAGATCTGTTAATTTAATCAGTGCTGTTCCAATCGATGTATCGCTTCGCAGGAAGCCTCCTTTCGACCACACTTCCAGCTTAATTGGCTGCCGTTTGAATACGCGTGCCAGCGAGCGTGACTTTCTCTGGATCTCAAATTTGAACACTTCGTTGTAAACGGGATTGATGGTATCTCTCACAGTCTTCGTTCTGGCAAATTGAGGCTTATCGCTCGGAAATGGGAATTCAATCTTGACGTAGGTGTCGACATCATTTCTGGCTGGCAAGTCGAGACCTCTGAGCACGTCGACCATCACCTCGTTGGTAGTCACTTCCGTGTTGCAAATCACAATCGAGAATGTGCGTGTCTCGTATCGGAACAATGGCACTTTATCACCGTTAGTCCAGTGAGCTCGAAGCATGTCTAAATCCTTGCGACAGTCAACAGCGTACTTCTCGAACTTGGACGCTGTCGAGACGTCGCCAAGATGAATGAAATAATCCTTGTTTCTCTTACACATCTCTATCTGATTCTGTAAGTCGACCTCCAGCTTTCTGAACATCCCCTCCTGCTCTTCATCAAGTACCGCTGCCGTTTCGGTCGGATGTGAAACAATCAGGAAGTCATCGGCAATCTGCGGTGGTGTTGGAATGGAGGTCGCGTTAATGGGCAGACCACTTTTGGTGGCTTCGACGAGAGGATCGAATCCCTTGGCCATCCGCAGATATTCCTTCGCCTGTTGAATGTCACCCTTCTTCTTTGACTCAAGAGCAGCTTCCTTGAACAACTTTTGCCGTTCGAGCAGGTAGTTGAGCTGGCGATCATTCACTGAAGCAGCGCGCTTCATTGTCTTCCTCGGTGGTGGATGTGGTCTCGGCTGCACACCAGTTGCAGGATTACTCGCAGCAGGGCAACCACCACCACCAGTAGGACGCGTTTGCGGTGGCGGAGATGGCCCTGCTGCAGGGATCGGTGACTTTTGTGGCACAGGCTGAGGTTGAGGCTGAGATGCTCCTTTCGGTGATGGTTGAGGAGCGCTGCGCGGCAGTTGCTTTGATGTCGGCATCGGAATTTCAGCAAAACCAGGAGGACATGGCAGTTCGTCGAAATCGACTTTTCTCCCAGCCTGTACATCTCTGATGGCCTTGTCATACTGCTTTACGATCCTCTCCAGTCTCTTCTGCTTGGTCGTATTCTGGTCAGCTTTCGCTTGTTCAAGCGTCGATCTTATCGAAGAAAAGAGAGAGAAGTTTAAAACCAAAAGTATTGCCCCTACATCAATAAACTGACCTAAACTTATCACGACGCTGGTGTAGAGCTTCGAGTGTTGTTTTTGGTGGCGGTGGAGCTTTAAAAAAGCGATTCGCATCTTCCTGTGTCAACTCGAGACCAGAACCAGAAGCGAGATTAGGATTTGGACTTTTTCGAGAAGATCGGGGCGCTTCTCGCTGTTGATCGGGCTGAAGTTGAAGTTGAGACTGAGCTGTTCGCGTGTTAGTATTGCTGGGAACAGCTGCCGTCGGGGACGCGTCTCGGTGATCAATGATAGTTTGCATGCGCGAGCTCGCATTCAGTACTCCTGTTACGTCATCTAAACGAGTATTCAATTCCGAGACTTCCGGTGCTTGATTTTCGCGTGAACTGCGCCTAGGAGGCACGCTGGGAGCTTGACCAGTGGGTGGACTTGTGAGCGTGGGTGCTTCAGCATCAGGAGATCTCTTCGACGTCTGTCTGTCTTGTTCCTGCGACACTCTCGGTCGGTTGCTCGGTGTCGCGCTCGTTTTCGCTTGTGTCTTTGCCGGACTGGCACCGATTATGGCTTTCAGCTCAGCTTCCAGTTCACCATCATCTTCGTCGTGGTCTAAGTGCAAGTCGGTCTCGTGTTCGACATTGATCGGCGACACTTTGGGCACTGTCGGTCGCTGTCTGTCCCACTCATCACCAGACCTTCCTGTTCTCCTGTTGGTCGCGCTCTCACTCCTGCTGCCGCCGATGATTGCTTGTAGCTCGGCTTCGAGATCAGCGTCATCTTCATCGTCTCCGACGTGCATCTGAAAGCCAAGCAAAGTTTCAAGCTTCTTCAAGTCGACTGCATCCATCAGATGAGCAAAACGTTAGAGACTGAAATTGAATATTAAATCAGTGTTATGACGCATGAGAGTCGCTGACATCTGTCGACAGTTTCCGCGACCTTTATTTGAGAGTTATCTGAAAAAGCAGAAACTTTAGCAATAAGTCTTGCCGATCGTATCTGTGACTGCTGAGTGTTTTTTTAGACTCCTACCAAAAAACAGACATAAAAACAGTCCGTGAGAGGATGACCCCAACATTTCATCGAAAGTAGCGGTCAGTTTCGTCATTTAAAGCGCTATCGAGTTTCGCTATCTGATAAGAACCACTGTCGAATTCACTCGACAGCAGTGATGGTCAGAATGACAATTTCCATGTCCCACTGCTGTTAACTTATCGAAAATGTGGCTTCCTCCTCATTTGCTGTTGAATTTGATGCAAGCAAATACGTATTGACAAACTGCGCAAGAAAATGACGCAATGCAACTCGTCTCGTGCTCTACTTGATGTGAAGTTACCTCTCTGATCGAGTCGAACGATGATTTCACGCGCCTGATTTGCAAGCCTGATTTGCGCAACGGACGATTCGATTATCGTTGCACTCGATCTGCATGGTAACTAATTATGCTTATGCGTTCCTCATAGCCGATTACGATGCATTCAAGAGGAGAAAGAATTGTTCTGACACGCATTCAGAAAGGCGATGCCGCTGCACTGTGGAATTCAGGCGTGGGTACGAGATACGAGAAGGTGATAGGAAGAAATAACGAATCAGACGAAATATGAGCGAGGAAACAAACAGGTGAAAAGACACGACCACGACCAGTTACATTCACAATGGCAACCGAGAAAGTGTTGAATTACACAAACTCAAAGAACTTGTTTCGCATTCGAGAAGTCCATAAGTCCATTATTATTCAAGTGAAGTTTATCCTGAAATTGAGGTCTAACCAGGTAACAGAGCCGCAAAACATCAAGTAAGCCGCGCGCCAGTTATTTCCTCAATAACGTATTCTCGTTAGGCCATATCATCGTGACGATTTAGTGTTTTCAGCACTTGACAAACTCATTGACGATGTCAACCATTGTGTAATGGCGTGAGATGTGAGTATTAATGGTGCATTCTTAGTGCCCGTATCACGAGCCGGGCCACAGCCCGCCAGCCATTAACTATTTCGCAGCGGTTTACGTGTTATGAACAAGCAAGTAAGTACTTTACGAACGTACCTATTTAAGAGGCCGCTGCTCTCTCTGCTCTGTGGCCCGGCTGGATGCCGATCCAGCGAAGAAGAACTCGAAGAATCATAAAACAAGTTACGCGACCAGATCTAGTGTTAAGATTTCGCGCAAGTTCATCGCTGCCCTCCGTGTTCGTTAACATATTTCTGGCTAGTTATCTCCCTCCTTCGTCCATTGAGTGAGTGGTGCAACGTTGATTTGTTAACTTTTTAACTGAGCCTAGCCAGAATTTCGAGTTCCGCAGTCGTACCATGTGAATTTTGATCTGTGTTGCCCGTATTCGCTCGTCTTCATCTAATTTCGGTTATCCAGACGTATGACAACCGATTTCTGAACCGATACTCTGTTTGTTTTACTCTTCTGCAGAAATCGTTCACTTGCTCACATAATTGCCATCGGGGCAGAAGAAGAAGAAGAAGAAGAAGTGGTGTTGGTGAAGCGTTAAGCAATTGTGTGTGTCTCGCTTGCTATGTGCTATGAGTTGCCGTCATCAAGAGTGGATGTCTGCTAGGAGTTCGCGCTGGCAATTTGCTTTTCATAGTTCACCTGTTCGAAAGGTGCTCTCACTATAACTGTTTCATTCCGAAGAAATCGCATCGTTCGTTCGACCAGTAATCGTGCATTGGAGCGAGTTGAATGAGTTCCGATCCGCGTAACCCTGATCGGAATTGTATTTAACCTTTTATAATCAAATTACTTCCTGCAACAACAACAACAACAATTCAGAGTTCTGAAATGTTCCGAGTTCAGTGATTATCGATGGATTAGCAAAAGTAATTAGTATCGTGCGTGAGTGAGTGAACTCTTTCCGCGCGCATCGCAACCATAACTCATATGTTACGTAAGTCAAACTTTGTGAACAGACTTCGCCAATTTGTTGCGAGTGTCTTGGATGGTTTCGCCTTGTTCATGGTCGGCGTTGTTTGTTGTCTAGCAATTTTCGTGCTGATCAGTTCGTTGCGGGAACTTATTCGACCCGTCATTGCCAACGTCAAACTTGTTCGCTATTTGTTTTGTGCTGCATGAAGTCGTTTCGACAACTACGTGAACTTATGCATAAGAAGAAAGGTAAACTCATGACGTAAATGTTTTGTTGACAAAGTGCCTATCTACGAACAATACAACTTTTTGCTCTGTTGTTCTCCAAAGTTGTTTACTTTCGACTTGTATGAAACTCATTCTGGTTTGTGTGTTCATAGTTTGTTAACTTAGCCCGAAACGAAGAGGATAAACTTTTACTAACGAATTCGTGTAGTGCAATTTTAATTAAGTTTTGCCTTTATGAGTGCCAGCAACGAAACCATTTCGGCATTGTTGAAATTATTGTTCGGTATCCATTAGTCTAGCTCTCTGTCATTTCCCACGCAGTTTGCTGATATCATTTTCATTTCTCTGTCTTTCTCTCTCGACACAAAACTATTTTCGACATTCCTGACTGCTGCCATTGTCTTGTTTGCCTTCTATTTTTGTCATTTCATCTCATTGCATTGCGTTCATTCGTTCGCATGACTTGCGATATACTTGCACAAGCGGTGCCCTCAAAACAATTCTATTATCGTTGGTTATAATTATAATTATGTATCGAGCCATTATTCCGAGCACATTGTTCGGGCTGTGCTGGTCATGTATATTAATGAGTGTGTCTCAAGTTAATAGCCTTCAGCAATCTATCATTCGAGACGGTAGTTACGTCACGTTTATGTAGAGCAGACACGGCAAAATGGGTGCCGAGTTGGTATTTCTAACAGAGTTGTATGTTCAGGAAATGTGCGGCTTTTTAATCCGATTACTTTTCTGCGTTGCAGCTTGTTGAGTGGACCGGTGACTGGATTTCGTCGAACAATGGGTACTCCATTCAATTCCTCTTAACTTGTTCACCTTCTCTGAAGATGTTATTTCGCAACCATTACCTATGTCGAGTGTGCCAAAAAATTGCTCATTTCAATTTTAGACTTCGTCGATTTG
>JAGGCA010003239.1:149552-160388 GCA_022876805.1 Osperalycus tenerphagus | reverse complement strand
AGCCTGAACGAATAATAATAATAATAATACATTATCCAGAGGTTTTAATTACAAGCGGAACACATTACTTAATTTCATAGTTAAATCGAGTGAGCATTGAATGGCAACGAAAGACTCGAATAACACTAACAAGACAAGGCGCTTTATGCTTCTGCTCTCGTTCTCACGACATACGAATTAGTAACGAATAATTATAATTAATTATACCGAGTTATTATAATAATAATAACACGAGATTGGCATCCCATTTCCTTTAAATGCTCAATTTATGCGGGAAGAGGTTGAAACTGTCGTGGTTGCCGCGGCTTCCGGGTAATGCAGACCATCCGAACATTTGAGTGATTGTTCACAATTAAACACAATGGAATGACGATATACGAAAGCGAGTCAACTGAACTGAAGTCTATCGATCTTAGATAACATCGCGAGTTTCATAGAGCGTCTGCACAACGACGGCGATTCAGATGTTGTACAAAGCATGCCTTGGTGGTGATTGTTTTCACGCATCGATCAATTGTTCGAAGATTGGTCTGCGAGTAGTCTGTCGAACTTATCCGTAGTAAGGGTATCCGCTCAAGCTGCTCATTGGGCCCATCGGCGGACTCATCATCGAACTCATTGAGCTTCCGCTCATCATCCCTCCGAACGGATAGCCGCCATAGCTGCTTGGAGGACCGTAACTGCTACTGCCACTGAAACTGCTCGGGCCGCCGAAACTGCTGGGACCGCCATAACTGCTGGGGCCGAAACTAGGATATCCGCCGCCACCCAACGAAGGATATGACGTTGGAACACTGCTACTGCCCATCGCCATCGGGCCCATGCTTCCCATGCTACCCATGGGGCCGAAGCCACTCATGCCTGGGTAGCCGCCAAAACCCGGGAAACCACCAAATCCACCGCTGTAAGAAAGAGCGCAGAGTGCAGGTGTTAGACACGTCAAGAATATCGAACGAAGTGTCATTAATCATGATCGCATTGCATCAGCAACAAAGCAATGCAAGTCGGGACACACAACAGATGCAAACGGTTAAAAACTTACAAAAACGGATATTTAAAAAACGGATTCATTCCAGGTCCCATCATGCCGGGTGGTCCCTGGTTTTGATTTTCGCCATTATCACTGGCAGCGGAGTCCGAGTCATTATTATCACTATTATTATTGCTGCTGCTGCTGCTTCCACCGCCGACGAGAGATTGGAGAAAATCTTGAAGCCTTCCAGCTTGGGCATTTCGCACAGTGGCACAGAGAACGAGGCATGCACCAAGCAAGTACATGTAGATCACTTTCCTGTTGTCCATGGCGACTGGTCGGTACCGGAAGTACGACAGCGATTACTACTACTACTATGACAATGGAGAGGGTGACCGAAGATGACACGAAGGGCGCACTGGCATAACTTCGCTGTCAATGGTCGTCGAGCTGTCTATGCAGGTCTTAAGCGGTCGCACTCACGAGTTGAAAGGACTAAACTCGAGGATTGCGTGCGATGATGTTTAAATATGATCACTCACTTGAATGAGTTTCGAGGTTGGGCGAGCAGTTTCGGTGGTGTCGAGATTCAAAGAGAGAAAGCACCAATTTTGAGCACATTCACTAAGTGTCACTCAGTCTCGAGGCTTGTGCAACACTCAACTGACTATTTGTCGTTCATAGTTGACAAAATATTTGCGATTATCAAGCGAATCGCAAACTATGTTAATACACACATTGCCACCAGCAATTTAATAACTCAAACTGAGCCGAAGACGAATTCGGCGAACGGGCTGAGCGTCACGCTTAGAGTCACAATTAGAGTGCACATTGCGAGTGCACTGCATTACCATCTTAGTCGCCGAAGATATTCCTTGACATCTTTTCAGCATTATAGTCTTGATTATATGCACCGGTGATCCGAGCCGAGCTGAGCCTCCTCAGTCCTCAAACTTGAACTTGCCGTCAGATGAGAAGCGTCACGCTTCGAGAGCCAATTATGTCATAACTGCACCGTCGAGCCAGTTGCAAATTGTCGCTGCTGAACAAGTTCAAGCCGAAGAGAACGTCGGTATGCCGATGTCACGTTCGATGCTGCATTATGTAGATGACCAGTTTGCGATTTCTAACTTACAATCACGAGAGGTCATCGATTAACGACGTTTGACACCTCCAACAACTCTCTCGCTAATCGTGACATCCTGCCACAGACTGATTGTCCATTCTATCGAGGTCTGACACCCTTGCAACTATGGGCTATTGCGAGTTTCGTTAAAGTATGACACAGAATTCATGACTCTCGTTTGCCAGCGCTAAAAAAGACTAAATTCTAAACTGACTCTTCTTGCGATATTGAAAAACACGAGGCAAGAAGCCTTTGAAAAAGTGGTTCCGCGCAAGTGGGTACGAGTGTAGAGCTGGAAATCGATCTAAAAGTGATTCTTAATGTATGCGTGAGTATAATACATGCTCATATTTCGACAATAACTATCACGTAACTGGCAAACTAGTCATTTGCAGTGTTCGTACAGTACTGGTTTCTCAAATGCGCATTCAGGACACTTGACTTTTGTAATAAAGACGACCAACGAAACCGCTCTATTCTAAACATGAAAGATTCTAATCGTTAGCAATTTCAAACTCCAGTTCAAACAACATAGCCATTCACGGCGCAACAGGCACGAAAGTCACCAATTCACCACTTCGTGCATCCATTCATGATGCGCTGACCTCCCACCTAACTCGCGAGTGGTAAAAACGCGATAAATCGGTAAATCGATAAAGAATTACATGATAAATCAATTAGAAAACCAACATTGGAAGTGTCACTCGAGACTAGTACAATTATTGAATTCAATGAATGACTTTTTTTTGTTCGGCTAGAATAATCACCGTTTCGAATGTTTGCATTTCTGGTTTACGGGAATGATGCAATAAGGTATAATTTCGAGCAGCCGATCAAGTAAGTGTCAAATTCATAAATATGATTAGTGTTGATCGAGTGAGTATCACAATCATGAGGACAAGTGAAGCGAAACCACCATGTCACAAATAGCAATTAATGACACATTAACGATTAGCGGGACACCTAAGATAATATACTTGATGGTGCGATCAATTATTATGTGAATCACTATCACGTGCGACGTATTTATAACTGGTTCGGATCAGAATGCTCGGCACTTGTATTCAGACTGAACAATTTCTTCTCCAACTCTTCCTGTTCCTCTCCATTCTTCGTTACTTCTTCTTCTGCTTCTTCTTCTTTTGACTTCTCGTGTTCGATAACTTTTTTCGGCGGATTGCAATACTTTTTGTGAGTGAGCCAATGAATTTTCTGGCATTCTTGGTTACAGTAATTGATCGACTTGCATCGGGAACACTTTTTCGTCGAATTTGGCTCTCCGCACGCGCCGCAAGTCTTGGTATCCTCTTGGTCGAAGCCTTTCTGACCATTAACCGTTTGTATGAGGATCGTGAGCGCGCTCGGTTCAGATCCGATTTCGACGCCTGCCAGAGTTCGGACAATTGTCTGAAAAACGGCACAATCGCGATACGGGAATCCTCGAATACTTTGACGAAGGAGTTTTTCCATCGTTATCGGGAAGCCATCACCATCTCGTCCGGCGAGCAATTGCTTCATAAACTGGTCAAGAATTTGATCATTAGTTCGTTTCTCGTCTTCCGCTTCAGTAGCTTGCTTTGCCGATCTCGATTCCTTCTCCACATGCATTCTGACATGATCGATGATGAACGATAAATAGAAGAATTTCAATGCAAGACCCTCGTTCGGCTCTGGACCCGATTTCATCTCCTTTTCGCACAGAAGCTCGAGCACATTAACCACGTTCTTCGCATTATCCAGAAGCGATTGGCTCTTCTTCAGATTGATCAAAATGCGAATTGGGTGAATGTTGGTCTGCCTGAGGAACGTGTGTAGAGGCCCAGCGAGTGACGGTGGCAGCTTCGGCTCCGTTTCCAGACCCCGACACTCCGTGAAGTAATCGATGCGCTCTCGGGGTACGAAATTGTTGATGATGGACACGACCTGGTGCTGGCCGACGAAAGCGGCCATCTGTGCCGCGTTGCGACCGACACTGCAGGAAGAAGCCGTTCGATTGCATTTAGCCCATAATAAATGTAGAGCGACTATTTACTTACCTGTTCGTGACGGACGTGTCGGCGCCCGATTCCAGGAGGAGATTGACGACGGGCGCGTGTCCACCGAGCGCTGAGAACATGAGAGCAGTGTACCTGGGCGGCATAATGTTAATGAAACATGTATCATAATAATATCGGAATATGATACCCGTAACTGTGTTGACTCAGATTGACGTCTGCCCCTCGCTGGACCAGCAACCGGCACATGTCGTAATTTCCCTTGTAAGCCGCGTGCTGCATGGGCGTCATTCCATCGCTGTCCATGCAGTCGACGCGGATCTCCGCGCTGTTCAGCAACAGACCAACCTCTTCGACATCGTTGCTGGTGATGGCAGCGATCAGGCGCCTCTCCTTCTCACTCAACGAGCATTTCTTCGCGTTTGTTGACGTCGCATCCATTTCGGTAACCTTCATCTGTTGACCATCTCGAGTGGCCTTCGCGGTCTTCGTCCACTATTGCGCAACGTTCGTTTAATCTGTGCCGCACAGGTTGTGCCGCTCGTGAAGATGCGATCCTCTCATTGATATGCTAATTTAATTATACGCTTCATTTTATCTAGTTGGTAGTCGTTCTTCATCGATCCGCAATTAGGCACGATGCCGACATTCTCATCCGTTGTGGTCACCATGCCGGAAAGTAAACTGCAAACATTCTCCTGGAAGCGACTTCATCTGAGTCGAGCCAAATTGAAAGCTTCGTCGCGCACTTCTGCACTTCTCTCTGGTTTTGCTATGGTATGACCACAATTCTCCCACGATTTGTGCGTGTTCTGATTCTGATTCTCTCATGTCGCACAGGTTGCGATGGTGGAGGTGCAGCTCAACAACGATACCGTAGTGCCAACCTGGTTGCTGGTGGCATTCGCCGTCTGTACCACTCTTCTGGTCTCGGTGCACATGATGGCACTCATGATTTCGACCTGCATTCTTCCCCATGTCGAAGCGGTCGCCTCCATGCATGGATTCACGTCCGTCGATGAGTCGCCACACGAGAAAATGAAGAACTACATTGAGCTGGCGTGGGCATTCAGTACTGTCTTCGGCATATTCTTGTTTCTCATCGAGATTGCAATACTTTGCTGGGTGAAATTCTGGGAGTTGGGTCTCGCGAACAAATCGCACTCGGGCCAGATGGCTGCTCTCGCTGCCACTATCATTCTGGTACCCATTGTGATAGTTTTTATCGTATTTGCTGTTCATTTTTACCGCAAACTTGTCACGCACAGGTACGAGACATCTGCTCGTGGTTTGCAGGAACTTGAAACGATGATAAACCAGCTGCACACGAGTCACGAGCAGCAGGAGAGCACGTCGGCCGCCACCGCGGATTACAAGGGACCACCGAACGTTCAGCCCAGCGTTTCGGTGCTCAACATCTAGAACTTATGTGATGCCCACGAATAACGGGCACACTTTGGCCATGGTTTTATCTTGCTTGGATGATCTGTAGATATTGAGAATCTAGTTATAATACGTACTTAAAATACTTGCATGAGAAAACAACATTGAAATGGTTGTGTGCTGATTGAATGTGGCGCCAAGTCTATCATTGGCAGTTACCAGAGGGCGTTGCGTCGAGTCGCCATCGGTTGATGCCCAATTAATTCGGACAATTTTCTCTCGCGACTTATTCGCATTTCCGTCACCTGGGACCCTTGGACACAGCCGAAAACAATGTCTGTGGACAGTATTCCTAGTCAGGTGCGCAACCTGCGTGCTTGCCTTTCGTGTTCGTTGGTGAAAGTAAGTAAAGTCTGCGATTATGTGAGCCAGCTCGATGTCATTGCTTCTGCTCTTCTCGTCACAGACCTTCGACCAGTTCGAATTCGACGGATGTGACAACTGCGAAGAGTTCCTGGGCATGAAGAACAATCGCGAGATGGTGTACGACTGTACGAGCACGAATTTCGACGGGTGAGTTGCAATGTTTGACTGCACAGAGATGAAGTGAATTTGGAGGTTGCTGTCAAAGTTGATCAACGATATTGGATATTGCGTCTCGTTTTCGTTTGGCGGGTTTCCTTCGCATTCTGTCTCATCTCCTCTCACTTCGTCTCGCCACATCTAATCGCCAGCCTTGGATGAGGCCTTCCTGGCATGAGGCTCTCTGTCGTCCTTCAGAATACATAATAAGAAGACGTGTCCTGCGTCCTGCCGCATTCTGCACTCTCCCAGTCGTCCTCGTGTAACGACTACGGCCAATATTTCGTGTGTGAACCTCCGATCGCTTTGATCCGTCCATGCATTACTAATTTATATTCATGTGCATGTCTCGCACTGTTCCCTCTTTGCAGTCTAATCGCGTTGACGGAACCACAGGACAGTTGGGTTGCTAAATGGCAGAAAATCAGTAAGTCTCGGTCACCAGCCTTGACATTGTGATATTATCAGATGATTACTTATTGGAATGCGGTAATTGAGTGCTGCTTCTCAGTTCAGTTCCGCGTTTTTTTCTGATGATTATTCCGCTACTGCTCATTAATATGCGATTGATATTGCATGTGACTTGCCATGTGTAGAGAGGTTGGATCTGTATATCAGTTAGCACGATGAATTGTTGATGTGATTGTCTCGTTCTACTCTCACTCACTCGGTTGCCACTTTTCTTTCCAATCGCAGATCGAGCCGTGAAAGGCATTTACGCGATTAGCGTGTCTGGAAGATTGCCACCTGGAATTATTCGTGAATTGAAAAGTCGAGGAATTGCGTACAGACCTCGCGATCGTTCGGCAAACTGACATGATGAGAAGCAGCAGCACCATCAGAATCACAAAAATAAATTGATGGTCCACATTTAAATAAGTTTCGCATTTGTCGGACCTGTTTTCTTGATTATAAATTTTGCCATTTTCGTGTTCTGCTAGGTGCTGGAGGGAATCCTGTCAATAAAAAACGAATTCGTATTGATGCAGATTAAGCTGACTGATGATAAAGTGAACTGGAAAGTCCGTGCGACTAACGAGTCGTTAAGTGTGTACTCTACTTACATGAATGTTGATATCGATCCTGTTCGTCGATACTGATCTCGTTTGATGTAGTGATGATATGTTCGTGGTATATGCGTTCGTTCGTTCTTTCTTATCATTAGGCAGGTAACAAGTTCTGTTATTCTTGCGAAATTCATTTTTTCGGCATTGAAAAAGCGAAAGTGAATAGCGGTCATTGGCATGTCAAAGACCGAATAGGCTATAATGGCTTTCGGCTGTGCCTGAGAGATCAACTAAGTTGGTGTTGCACAGAAAGTTGTAGTAATTATTTATTTTGTAAATACGACTCTGCAGCCTGACATTCTCCATCTCGATCTCGAATCCCTTCCGGGGACAGAAAACTCGCGATGTGTCCCTTCCGGGTTCTCTTCATCGCGATTTTTAACACGAACTCATCTCTAATATAATCTCAGTCGCTCTCTCTACCAAGGTCAAGTTTTGCATTATTTTCAGAGGATCGTCGTAATGCTTTTTGCCATGAGCTGAAAGTCCTGATTTAAAATATTGCTATTAATCGCGATGTGCTAACTGGATTCTCAAGTCGGAACGAGAAGAAAATGCAACGCTGTTGTATTAAACTAAACGCTAAGAAGCGTCAGTTTGTTGACAGACCTGTTAGAAAAGTTTTTCACTAACTTTCGCTTTCAGTGGCGTTCTACATATGTAATTGTCGACATTCAAATAACTTGATGCATCTCACCGTAGCCGCGACACAGCCACAGTCGAGTTTTCCTTATTATTGAACTCGAATTCATGTCTTTTCAACAGTTTTGATCCAATTTTTTGCCCTTGCTGACCTACTTCGCGGCGCACTTCGTCGACTGTTCCGAGTCTGATGTTGCCTATTGACCGAAATCCGGTACCGACCGTCGAAACTCTTTACGTACTGATTGCCACTGTCACCAGGTCTCTGGCTCTCTGTCATCTTTGACAAACGACTTCTTGTCACTTGCCAATCGGCACTCATGGTCTCGACCGTCGCCCATGCGAGAAGTGATTGACGCCTGGCACAATTATCGGCGTAATTTACTAGCATCGCGAAGATGGTGCACAAGAACGAGAGAGAGAGAGACAGTGAAATAATGCCCCCGACATGGTTAGTGCACAAAAATAGGACGCGCGGTAACATCAGCAAACGAAAATTATTAGGCCAGTAGCGCAAGTGAGCAGTGATGACGAAAAAGCGTAGCGAACTTTATGTTGTTTGCTTTCTGAAATCTTAGCCACCACCGGCCTGTCGAATGCCGGCATTATGCATATGATGCATATGCATCGCAACTCGATTCTTATTATTTGCAGTTTACACACCTCGTCTAAGGCAACAACTCCTGGCTTACTTCGATCTCCACGTTTCCCCATTGTACTCACTGTCACACAGAAACGAGGCAAACATAACCCGACCGAAATAATAATGTCTAGACGGAGCGAGTTAAACGGACAGAAGGAATACCGAGAGCCCGGCGAAAGGATTCGCAGACGGCAAAGAAGGACTGTTTTATTTTGGTGGACCCAAACTCTGTCAGCAAGGCGGATGCGAACAGATGAAACATCATCTATTGTCCCTCTCCGGTGCCTGTTTTTTCTCTCCTTGCTGACCACTGCATTCGAGATGTGCCACCTTCCGTTTGCCGGCTGCTTCGAGAATGAGGTTCACCTCTTTTGCTTTTGCCATATTTTATTTGTCATATCTGTGATGATATTGACAGAAATTTCCTTTCACTTTTCGTTCGCTTTTCTCGTTTACTTTTATCTCGTTTCACTTCACTACTCATGTTGTTATGCACACTTTCTTCGTCTTTCCGCTTCTCGTTTCGTTTCGTTTTCTTTCTTCTCGCTTCTTGCTTTCTTCTTCTATCGTTAGACAATCGGCGCAGATGTTTTTTCTCCGTCCTCAGACCAAACTCTAGACAAGACACACATTTCGACATGGAGACATTAATAAATTATCACCGTGTCACATTCCCTCTCTTTCTCGCTGTCTCTAATTTTAGTGATGCATCTGCATTTTCACCGACTTTGGTAATCTTGCCGCTCTCTGATCACGTACCAAAAAATTGTACCAAGAATCGAGATCTGTTGCTAAGGCTCGAATCGACTTGGCTCGACTCGACTCGACTCAGCCAGTCGCCCGTGAAACTGCCCAAAGTTATTCGTAACATTGGCAAGAAAAGTAGTTGTAAATCGAAGCCATGAGTGAATTATGAATAGAAAGTTATGAATTTATGTGTCGAAGGTGCGTTTCTAACCCGAGGTTGCGTATCGTTCTTATCAGAGGGTTACCCCTTGTCTGAGTGTACTCTGATAAACGAACTAAACGAACTATTTATTGTTGATACGAAAGAAAGAGAAGTTTTTCAGCGATTTTTTATAAGTCAGTGACTGTGGATACTCGTTTCGTTTTCATGTTTCATGCACAACTCTGATAATTCAGCTTGTGGGTAGTCCGTCATTATAGCGTACGAGTTTATATTTATGTTAACTACTATTTACATCTGACTGCAACTCTCTACTTCTACCTTATATCTGCTAGCTCACGTACCTGGAGATATCTTGAGACTCAGTGGCACCCGTCGTCATGTCATGCGAAGTGAATTTTCTAACTGAAATTCATCGTTTTAAATCATCCACACTCAGGGCTCGAGGCTCGGAGCTCGAGGCTCTTCAGCTAATTGGAGAGAGAGTTAGTTGGAGTTGTTCTCGCACACATTCGTAATTACCGAGCGTTGTACGCAGGTGAACGAAAGGATTGACTGCAAAAGCTTGTGCGAACGAGAAAGCTAAAGAGAGCAGAAAATCATCATCATCATCATCTCGATCGTGATGCATTTCATTAGCTATTAGCTTTCGTTTGTCTCTTGCTCTTTACCATCCATTCGCACAATTGCTGTTAGTTTCATTGTCAGTCATTATTCTTCGTCGAGACGATTGACGGAACTAAATGTTGGCCAGCCTGACGAGGTCGAGTCAAGCCGAGATTCAAGACATGAGTACTGATAGCTGCCAGTAATCTCATTTGGATTCAGACACGGACACGGACACGGACATGGTAATGAGATTGGTCGCCTCGCTTGAATATTTATTTAATTTCGAACCTCCGACACGGTCCAGCCAGAACAGTCGTCGCATCTCCTACAGACGCATTAAAACGGGCGTCGAGCCGGGCCACGCGAGATTTCAGCAGTCGGCAGCATATCAAACATCACATTTGTTTGAGGCACCATTTCTTTGTTTGGCAACAGACAGACGCGAGGCGACGACTTGGTGCGAATTTAATCAGTGACAGATTGACTTCTTTTTTCCCGATGTCCACCTCGGAATTAGAGGCCCAGCGTGACGTGTCCACTGCGTCGCGCGTCTCGTCGACGAGTGGGCCACTTTGACATTAATCTTGACAAATCTGCACGAAGCATTCGAAAGCAAATAATTTCGATTCGCATTTGAATAGTCGCTGCGAAATTGAACTCGTGTGAAAAGTTCATAAAACAGAAACAGAAGAGAATCTCTGTCGAGTTCGGTTCTCGACTTGATCTCCTACACTTGCGAGTGCATCGCTTCGGATCGCCCATCACAATCGCCGATTATCGTCCAAGTTGATGTCTTGAGCTTCACACTTCAATACACTTTTTGCGCCTTATCGCGATCGCACGGCTTTGTTTTCTTCGCCATTGAACCCTGTAAACTATCGAGCGAACTTAATTACGGCAATTATCGGCA
>JAGGCA010003239.1:111032-136825 GCA_022876805.1 Osperalycus tenerphagus | reverse complement strand
CGTCGTCGTCGTCGAGCACGACGCAGCAAAATGGCAGCTGCATGAATGGCACCACCAGCAGAGATCACGTTCATTTGACATCGGCTGAGATCAGTGGCCTGAAAGCGATAATATCATGGTTATCGAAACTTCCCAATTCAAGACGAAACGTACCCGAATTGATCGTCAATCCTGAAGCGCTGCTCGAAGACGCCAAACTCTTGACCGAAGACCACGCCGGTGATAAACGTGAACTGGCCATCACCGGGAAGCCACTTTTAGCGTGGTCATCGAAAACGAAGGGCAGCAGCACAAGTTCGAGCGGCATGTCACTGACTGCTCAGTTGCGGCAAATCAAAAACCACAACTCGTACTCGAATTCACTGAAACAGCAGGCGGCACTTGCGAACAAACTGAATAACAACAGCAACAAGGCTGTTGAACAACTAGCGAGGCCGCATTCGCCACCGACGCGCCCACTGTCATCGAATCAGTACACGCCTACCTCCAATGCAATCTCTGTTCATCCGTATGGAGCGCCGCTTCCGAATTCATTTGCTGGATTGATTGCTGCCACAGCGATGGATAAGTCATCAGCAAGTGCTGATTTTGGTACTGGCGGCGGCGGCAACGGCACTCAATCAGCATTTAGCTTCGCTACAAATAACACAAAAAATGAAGGAGTACAAGTTGATCAGCAAAGTCAGTCAGCTTCCGTTCAAACTGCGACCGACAACAGTTTGACGGACGAGCCAGCGTCAGTTGAGTGTCAAACGCCGATTTCGGCAGTATCTGCAAGTACGAACACAACTGTCACGATGACTTCGTCGTCCGTGCAAACGACAAGCACCGACACAGATAACTTGATATCATCTCCACTCGCTGTACCTGGCGTATCATGTTCAGGTGCGTCCACCTCAAATATGAAGTCACCAGCTTCTGGTGGTCGTGCTGGTAATGACAACTCGCGTCGTCGAAGAACGAGATGCAAGAAGTGTGCCGCTTGTGTTCGAGCAGATTGTGGCGAGTGCCACTTCTGCAAGGACATGAAGAAATTCGGTGGTCCAGGAAGGATGAAGCAGTCATGCATCGCGCGTCAGTGTCTGGCTCCTGTCCTCCCGCACACGGCTTGCTGCATGATTTGCGGCAAAGATGGTTGGGAGAAGTTGAGCAACCCAAACATCTGCAACGACACTGAATCAAGTTTGATGGAATGTAGCCAGTGCTGGGAAATCGTTCATCCGGTCTGCTTGAAAGAACGAAATCCGGAAATTGATCTATCGGTATCAAATGCCTACCTCAGTAATGAAATTCCAAACAGCTGGGACTGCCCGAAATGTGTTCTGCAAGGTAAATCATCAGGACATCCCGTCAGGCCTGCTGGTAAGCGGCCGTCTTTGACCGGATCTGCAGAAGCCGTGTGTCAGAACAGCGCTCCTTCGAGCAATAATAAAGCTGTGAGCTCTCCCGCTGTCACCTACAATTCATGTGGCTCGAATACCACAATCTCAATGACATCGCCACTATTGAAACATGACAAAAAGGTAAGAATATGGAAAGACTGCACAGCTTGCACAGCTTTTGCATTTTGTTTGTCAATGGTTTGATGAAATTCTCAAATTTGATGTGCTTCTCTTACATTTAATGGCTTTCGCGGCATGTAAACACTTTACAGATGACGCGTCCTTTCAAGCGTATGCGTATAGCAAAAGCTGCATCATGCATGTGAGTTTTGCGACACTTGACAAGTCTTAATGCCAATGCAATACGCATGCAATTCTTGCTAAAGGTGATGGTCGCTAACTCGCACTGTTTCCCAGTGCTTTTCTTGGGCTAATTTCTTCTGGACTTTTTGTGCCATTTAGTATATTGTGTGTTGTCGCAATTCTCACTTATTTGTTTCAAGTTTTAAGTTATCACAGTAAGTTACTTTTCATAGTTCGCCTCCCTGACATTTAATGTTAATTGTATTTGTGTATTTTTTTACCTTATCTTTCCACATTCAGTTCTCGTTCGATGGAAGTCCGGCCAGTTGCTTGAATGATCTCGATGAGTGCCATTCTAAAGAATCATCTGAAGACTTGCCACCAACGGATGAAGACGATGATGTTGAAGACAGTCGAAGCAGTGACTCAACCGCTGTCAGTCATAGTTCGGCAAACGGCAATTTGAACAGCGTACTTAATTCATCGCAGCGAATGGTTCCAAGCACAGTATCACCGAATCCTTCGGTGCCATCACACGTTCGTTCATGTTCCATCACCAGGTTTCCTCTGCTCAGCCAAGGCATCAAACAGCTTCAGTCGTCGAATTCTTCATCTTCCTTATCCGTACAGAAAGCCGTAAACAAGAGCGAACCGAAAAGTTCAAACACAAACTCAAACGTGGCTAGATCAACAAAGAAGTTTCACGACAGTCCACGAGAGCGGCTGTTTAGTAAGTTGAAGGGTCTGAAGAAGAGTTCGGAGATGGGTGTGAGAAGAAGCAGCGCAAGCAGTCATCAAGCATTCCAGCTGATGAAAAAGGCAGCTGCTCGATTACCGTCTCTAAATCAACAGAGCAGGAGTTCAGCGAGTAACGATGAGAGTGCATCAAGTGGTCTATCGAGTCCAACGTCATCATCGTGCAGTTTAGCGCAAAGTTTTCACGCAAATCAGAAGAATAATTTTGTGAAAGACAATATTGTAGTAAAGCGCGAAAGTAATGACGACAGCACGGATGAAGAAAGTATGGAAATTGACCACCGTCACATCGATATCACCAAGAAGCGGAGACGATCTGATGATGAAGATGATGCGTCGAGCGGTCGAAATGAAATAAAGCCGCTTGTGCCCAATAAAGAACTCAAGAAGCCGTTGTACGTTGTGCGACCCGCTCCTTTGCCGGAAGATTTGTCATCGGAGACAGAGGAGGACGAAGAGGACGAAGAGGATGATGACGATGAAGAGGACGAAGAGGAAAAGGAAAAGAGGCGATTAAAGAGAAAGAGATTACGAAAGTTCCGCAAGAAACCCGGAAAGAATCTGGCTCTGGAGCGCGATGTCATTTTACCGGTGTTGCCGTATTTGGATAGGAAAGATGTCATGAATTGTATGGAAGTTTGTCGATTATGGAATCAGTGGTGTATGGATCCAAAACTGTGGAAAACTCTTGACTGTACACGAATGCGAATCAACTCGACTATCCTGATTGGCATCGTAAGGCGGCAACCAATTCACTTGAATCTCAGCTGGGCGAATATCTCAAAGCGACAGTTGGCTTGGTTGATTCCGAGATTACCACAACTCGAGACTCTATCCCTTAGCGGTTGTACTGCGAGCGTCGTTTCGGCACTGTGCACGTGCAACTGTCCGTTCCTTAAATCACTGGATTTGAATTGGGTCGACTCACTCAACAATGACACAGTGCGAGATCTGCTCTCAGCTCCACCTGATTCGCGACCCGGACTGTTGGAAACCAAGACAAGATTGCGAAATTTGCGTGAGATAAAACTCGGCGGTTGTGATATTAGCGATGTCTCCATTCGTCTGATGGTGCACCATTTGCCGCAGCTGGTCAAGATCGATTTGCGACATTGTCACAAGGTTACGGACATGGGAATTGCCGTGATTGGAACAGCAAAGAGTACGAAAATTACATCAATAAACTTGTCATCGTGTGCAAATATCAGTGATACAAGTTTGGACGTCCTGAAAAGATGCTCGGTACTCAACTGTGTCGATTTGCGCGACTGTCAACAGGTCTCGGTCGCCGCATGTAACAAACTGATCGCTGCCTCAAAGGCCAACCTGGTGATGAAGCAACCGAAACTCATTGAACTTGCCGACTCGAAGTAGGTGCTCGTGTCACACACGCACATGGTTGAGCCACTTTATTATATTTGTATCTAGACTGAATTGATCTCAGCATTTGGAGATCACAAAGAGTAATATATTTATTTTTATTTCCACAAGTATTCAGCATACTGTGCATCAATTGACGGACGTGATGTCGTAGATCTATTCATTTACAATGTATTCTAACCAAACATAATTATGTACATTTCTCTGATCATACGATCTTTGTGTGGTATATTTTGGTCTGAGACAGCAAGCATGACCATAACTCATTAGACGTTTTTCTCGTTCATTAAGGACCATCTCCTTGAATTACGCAAATGAGAATAAATTTGAATGTAGACGAAAATGATGACGCTCAGGATGATGATGACGATGATTTGATGCGTGCGTGTGACGCTGATGACGCGATGCAGTGGAGCACAGCCGCGAAAATTCTTGGCTGTTGGACTTGTTCGCGGCCCGCTTCGAATTACCGACAGTCGTCTCTTCGTGTCCTTTTGTGTGCCTAATCTAAGCCTAAGTGGATGGAGAGTTCCTGTACCAATCGCGACGCGATGTGCGAGCGCTGTTGGGAAGTGGTCGTGTTGTGCGGATGCTGATGAAATTCATATAGAACATGCCAGATTTAGCAACGTTGTTTTGAATTATATCCAGCGATTTGGCTGCCACTACTGCGACTTATTCTTGATTGTGTCGCAAGCTGTGTCAACGGGCCAAATACCAAAAATAATGAGAAGTAGCGTATCTCAAGGTCCTGGGCTGTGCTTACAATGCCATTCTTTCAGTCTGAAACTTTCCTGCTGCTCTTAACCGTGATTGCATCGGGCATCAGGATTGCGTTTCTGGTTCGATCGGAGCAGAGAGCCACTGACGCGCGACACTGCCAGCATCGAGCGAAATGCCACTCGGTGAAGAGATCAATCTGATGAGATGAGAGACCTTCCTGCTAAAAATGAGCGCACATCTCGTGTTTGCGCCAATTATTGCCAGTTCGACGAGGACGCTTTCAATTTGATTTAGTAGACGAAAAATCAACGTTGCGTTCGCGGACGGGCCGAAGAGGGAAATGAGAGAAGGAGCAGGATGGTGACACGGTGACCGAAAACTAGACTTGTAGTGTCGCGGCGAGGAGCACAGGTATATGTAGTTATTTTGGTGCGGAAGCTGGAAACTCCTAGACAGTCTCAACTTGTTGCGCACAGTACAATTGTGCGGTCCGATAGACATGACGAACAAGCAACTATTCCACAATTAAGTGGCACGCAGTGAAAGAGTGCTGATTATATGAGATTTCTATTTAAAGGGTCGTTTCGTGCGCTTTCCTGCAAACACGAATCCGTGACTAATGCAAACGCATGCCGATGGCGTCCTTTTTGCGATTCTGTCCCGTAAAAATTATAAATACACTCAGCATCCTTGGAGTATGGCCAAAGTTGTTGCCGAAACTTCAGACATACCAGAATTAGCGAAGGGAGTGAAGAGGAAGCCCGTCGGTCGAGCAACCAGTGCACGGCATTAGCGACGAATTAGAATTTCGAGCGCGGCGCGACCGACGCGCGATCACTGCGCATGTGCCTAACTTATACACGTCACGTTTGTCTGATGAGCGGCTTCGAGGTTCGTCTCCGTGCCATGCGAATCAACTCCATGAATTTGTCCGATCGGCATACCAAGTACGATTGGTGAGAGTCGAGTAGTGTCCAACTGCTTCTGACGGTCAGTTCTCGTGCTGACGTGTCAATCAGTCTCGGTATCAGTCGTGCGTTCTGTCACCGTCGTGTCTCGGTGTTAATTCGCCGATTGCGACACGTCGTCCGAGTGCGTCATTCAGCCCTCAGCCCACAGCCACAACCTCAACCTCAACCTTTACTCCAAGTGAATCTAGACTGCAAGTTACTGTGATCGACTCGGCCCTTCGACCATGGAGCTGAGCCACTGCAAACCGTGGCAGGAAATAGTCGATTATTTCAACGCCGACCCGGAGCGGGGGCTGTCCGAAGAGCAGGTGAAAAAGCACCAGGACAAGTATGGACCGAACGGTGAGTGTATGAGAATAAGAAGCCGGTCGAACATGTACCTAATGTGAACGTGTTCAGTGCTCGGTTCTGCGTTCTGCTGACGCACGTTGGCAGAGATATGATGGTCATGATTCCATTTGTGAATACATGACGATGGTGGTGCACGTTATCTGTTTGCCAATGTTCAAGTGTTTTCCAATTGTTCACTCAATTCTTTTCCTTCTTAATCTCGTTGACGACAATGAACTGTATCGACTGATATACTAATTATAGTTTCATTCTCTTCCGTCTCCCAGAATTACCAGCAGAAGAGGGTAAGTGCTTGATAGCCACGCAATTTCCTTCATCTTCAATTAAATCCTGTTTCTTTTTCTTCATTGTCTAGGCAAACCTTTGTGGCAATTAATTCTCGAACAATTCGATGACCTTCTAGTGAAAATTTTGTTGTTAGCTGCCATTATATCATTTGTGAGTGCATATCGCATATTGACGTGACCGTGACACGCGTCGGTGGTTCGTCGGCGCGGTTCCTAACCTTTACTCATTTGTCTTGCCTGTTCTGTCATTAGGTGCTCGCATTCTTCGAAGAAAATGAAGATACGATCACAGCATTTGTCGAGCCATTCGTCATTTTGCTCATTCTCATCGCCAACGCAACCGTCGGTGTCTGGCAGGTCAGTTACGAATCCATCATACCGCTGACCGTTGACAACATAAATATTAATAACTTTTCGTTAGCATAAGCTTATGATTTACATCTATTCTGCATGATCGATGTGCATGTGCAATGAGACGATGTTTATCCAGATGCGATTAGGATCACGTCATGCTTATCAAAGTCGCGAATCTAGGTTCCCGGCACACCAGAAATAGTGCAATCACACACCGGCATTTCTCAACAGATGTTAACTGTTCCGGACATATTTATGACGATCACTCCGATATTAAGTGTTATTTATTTTTGTTGATGTTCCTCTTGCCGTGTTATAGGAACGGAACGCAGAGGATGCGATTGAAGCGCTCAAGGAATACGAGCCAGAAATGGGTAAAGTGCTTCGAAAGAACAAGCATGGTGTGCAACGGATTCGAGCGAGGGAAATCGTCCCCGGTGATATTGTGGAAGTGTCCGTTGGTGATAAAGTACCTGCTGATATCCGGCTCATAAAGATCTACTCGACAACGTTGCGTGTCGATCAGTCCATCCTGACTGGTGAATCGGTTTCAGTTATCAAACACACTGAACCAGTCCCCGATCCGCGAGCAGTCAACCAGGACAAGAAAAATATGCTATTCTCGGTTAGATTTTAGTGACAGTACAATTTTTTCGTGTCTCTATGCGGAAGGCAGACGATCGTTTTCACGAATTTCTGGTTACTATTTTCAGGGTACCAACATTGCCGCTGGTAAGGCCGTGGGTGTTGTTGTTGGTACCGGCCTTGACACTGCTATTGGCAAAATTCGAACTGAAATGTCAGAGACAGAAGAAGTTCGCACGCCTCTGCAACAGAAATTAGACGAGTTCGGTGAACAGCTATCGAAAGTGATTTCGGTCATCTGTGTCGCTGTCTGGGCTATCAATATCGGCCATTTCAATGATCCTGCTCATGGTGGATCATGGATAAAGGGTGCTATTTATTACTTCAAAATCGCCGTCGCTCTGGCTGTCGCCGCCATCCCCGAAGGTTTGCCTGCCGTCATTACCACATGCTTGGCGCTGGGCACTCGACGAATGGCCAGGAAGAATGCGATTGTCCGATCTCTGCCCTCGGTCGAGACTCTTGGTTGCACTTCTGTTATTTGCTCCGATAAAACGGGCACGCTCACTACTAATCAAATGTCTGTTAGCAGGGTAAGTAATGAGCGCATCGGGTTCCGCTTCTGGCTTGTCTCATTCAATGTCATCTATTTTCGGTAGTTTTTCATCTTGAATCACGCGGAAAGCAGCGACATCAGGTTTTATGAGTTCGAGGTCACTGGCTCGACATATGAACCTATTGGCGAAGTGTTCAAGAGTGGATCGAAAGTGAAATGCGGCGATTACGAAGCACTTTACGAATTAACAACAATCTGTACCTTGTGTAACGACTCGAGTATTGACTTCAACGAGCACAAGCAAGTGTTCGAGAAAGTCGGTGAGGCCACCGAAACGGCGTTGGTTGTGTTGGCTGAAAAGATGAATCCGTGGGGCTTCGATAAGCGTGGCCTGTCTCGTCGCGATGCCGCCATCGTTGTCAATCACAATATTCAGTCAATGTGGAGGAAAGATTTCACTCTCGAATTCTCTCGCGATCGCAAGTCGATGAGCACATTCTGCACTCCCAAGCAGCCTGGCAAATTGGGATCGAGTCCGAAGATGTTCTGCAAGGGCGCACCCGAAGGAGTCATCGAACGTTGTTCGCATGTCCGAATTGGCAATCAGAAGATACCGATGACGTCGGCCATCAAGAACAAGATCTTAGATCTGACGCGTCAGTATGGCACCGGTCGTGATACTCTTCGTTGTCTTGCTCTCGCTACTCTCGATAATCCTCCGCGATCGGACGATATGGATCTCGCTGACTCGACTAAATTTACCAATTATGAGGTATGTTTATCTCAATCTATTCATTTGTTCGTTGAAAGATAAGTAACAAATGCTCTATTTCAGGTGAACATGACTTGGGTCGGTTGTGTCGGCATGCTTGACCCACCTCGCAAGGAAGTCTTCGATTCTATCCAACGGTGCCGAGCTGCCGGTATTCGCGTAATTGTCATCACAGGTGACAATAAGTCCACTGCAGAAGCTATTTGCCGGCGAATTGGCATCTTCGGCGAGGATGAAGACACAACTGGTATGTCTTTCTCCGGTCGTGAGTTCGACGACTTGCCTGTTCATCAACAGCGCGATGCTTGTCGCAATGGACGACTCTTCTCGCGCGTGGAACCTGCTCACAAGAGCAAGATCGTCGAGTACTTGCAAGCCGATGGTGAGATCTCAGCCATGACGGGTGACGGTGTCAACGATGCACCAGCTCTTAAGAAGGCCGAAATCGGTATCGCAATGGGTTCAGGCACTGCGGTCGCCAAATCTGCATCGGAGATGGTTTTGGCTGACGATAACTTTTCAACGATTGTTGCTGCCGTTGAGGAAGGACGAGCTATTTACAACAACATGAAACAATTTATTCGTTACTTGATTTCATCAAATATCGGTGAAGTCGTCAGGTACGTGGCGTCCCATTTAACTTCGACGTGCTCGACCTCTGAATCGATTCTTCCTTCTCGTAGTATTTTTGTCACAGCCGCCCTTGGCCTTCCAGAAGCTCTGATCCCTGTACAATTGCTCTGGGTCAACTTGGTAACCGATGGCCTCCCGGCCACAGCCCTCGGTTTCAATCCACCTGATCTTGACATCATGGAACGTCCTCCGCGCAGAGCAAACGAGCCACTCATCACCGGTTGGCTCTTCTTCCGATACCTTGCTGTCGGAGGTATGTGACGTGAGCTTCGAGGTGATGGACGTCAAGCTATTTAATTGCACCGTTTGCTACCAGGTTACGTCGGTTGTGCAACTGTTGGTGCTGCTGCTTGGTGGTTTATGGTTTCTCCTGATGGCCCTCAATTGAGTTATTATCAGTTGACGCACCATCTCTCGTGTAGCAGTCAACCAGAAGACTTTCCTGGCATTGACTGTACCATCTTCAACGACCCGCATCCGATGACTATGGCACTGTCCGTGTTGGTCACCATTGAAATGTTGAATGCGTTGAACAGGTACGAAAATTGCAGGTCTAAATCAGGCAAATCACGTGTATCGCGCTTGAACAAACGTCACTTATTCGTTTGTCTCGCAGTTTATCGGAGAACCAGTCGTTGATGGCGATGCCGCCGTGGACGAACATCTGGTTGATATCAGCCATTGGACTCTCCATGACTCTTCATTTATTCGTCCTCTATGTCGATATTCTTTCTGTGAGTGCTCCTTTATCTATCTATCTATGATGACACTGAGTGCCTGACTCGCCAAACTTCCTGTTGTCTTTCCAGACGGTGTTTTCAGTTTGCGCATTGAATTTCGAAGAATGGTGGGCAGTGTTGAAGATCTCGATACCCGTTATTTTATTAGACGAAACAATGAAGTTTGTCGCAAGGAAGTTCGTTGATGGTAATAAGCACCGTAGTAATCTAGAACTAATCTACATGATTGCCGCTTGGCTCGTGTACTTTGCCGTCGTTATTTATATAAGCCGGTTTTTCTAACTTCTAGCGTTTACATATGTAGTTCACTAATTATTACATAACATAACTATATCGACATGTTTGTCTGACAGTCAGGACTGTCATCGGCAAACATTTTTCTGCGTTAACCGCATGATGTCACATTGATCCGTTTGAACGGTTTGCAGGGATCAGAAATGAGTCGCAATCCATGATTTAGTCAGTCATCTACCATATGTTATTCGTTATTGTCAATTTGATAATTTCTTAATTTCTTGTCCCTCCGAACTGGTGGTATTCGTGTTGAGCTGAGCTATTCTCCCTGCGTGTGTGTGCGCGCGTTTTGTATGTCTCTCTCTTAACACTTGTCGATTACTGGTCTGTGATAGCAGCGTAGTAACTATGCCGTTATGTCTCAGCGTCTGATTGGTACTGCGATCGCATTTAACTTTAATTATTCTGTTCGTGTCATCTGGTACCAAGTTAATGAACGAATTTTTCTCTAACGAATTTCAAGCGCACTGCTTAACGTATTTTTGAGGTTTTTTATATATAGTAGTAGTTGGAAGAACGAGCCACAATTGTAACGCATTCACCGAGATGCAAGCACACGGAAACTGCTCTTGGAAAGTTCTAACCATAATTAACTGAGTGTGATATTGCAACGAGTGTACATAAATTGGTTTGCTACAATTGTGTGCGACCAGTGAATGATGATAGTAGATGTAGTTTATTTACACATTTTACTATTTGATCGAATAACTCGATAATAAGTGCTAGTGTGCAGTTTCGATTGAACGAAGTCTCTGAGTTAGTAAGCAGCGCCGCAATCACGTCGCATCCAATCTGCGCATCCAACCAATTTAGGAAATGTTCGTAGTTTGTTCGTATTTATTACCGACGGTAATTTACCGTCATTGCACCATCTCCGCTACCGTAAACTCGGATCGTTAACGTTAACTTAGCATCTGATCCCACCGCATCAAGTAGAAAAATGTCACAATTACAATTAATTGTCGTAGTTGTTCTCCTTGTCCCTCGGCTTTGATGACCAGCAAGCAGTGAAAGTACCCAGAAAGTGTCGTAATAAATGCATTCACCTTATTAGAACGTTCGTAATGAGACGAGACTGTATCGAGTCGTTCCAATTTGTTGCTCGCATGCATTCCAGCCGTTACGACATTAACAAGAGTGCTTGGTAAGTTTCCGATTTCTGACATTGATTCCATGCTCCTTACTAATTCAGTTTTTCACGTTTGCATTTCGTTCTTTGCCTTTATTAATTGATAAATTTGATTATGTTTTTATTCGGTTTATCACTTACGCTGCTAATTTTTGTGTTTGCCTAACGCCTTGCGGATGCCTCTATTCTGTATTGATTTTGAAAACGCTCACCAACTAACTGTCTTTATCTTTTTTACAGCTAATTAATTCCAACGGCGTTTAGCATTTGTTTCGTTAATTCGCACCTCGTCTCTCGAGAACCTTCATTTTTGCATGATTGACTTCCTCCTTGCCATATCGTACAGAAGACGTTTTTCATTGCATGTAAGAACACGAAATTCAATTAACCATCTCTTTATTCGCTTCTTACTAATCGATTCGCTTGTAACGAGTCTGTTCAAATTTTATGTTTTCAGCTTTCATTTCTTCACTGTCAACTTATTTTTTCTGCTTTATCCCTCTATACTCATCTTCGATTGAATCAATTCTATTCTCTTTTTTTTGTGTTTCAGTTGCGCCAGCACAAATGATGGCCGCCAGAAAATTTTCTAAGTAAACTGAATTAAACAGAAATGACGAACCAACGACACGTTTCGTGCGTTCTGCTCAATCATCAACCAAACTCAACCGATAATGCGATGCCTTCTTCTGGTGCCTATTGCTGAATAAATTAACAAACTCGTCGATTCGCCTATTCGCCGATGGTCAATCTCATCCTCATCGTTTTCACCCGTTGCCACATATCGACCCTGCCAGTTATGTAGTGATTTTTTGTGAATGAATTCAGCCATTGAATGAATGAAGTTAGTTAAAACAACAGGAATAGATCGTCCGGTCGTCGTCTCCCATCTTCACCACTCCCAGTCGCTCAATTGCAATGCAATAGTTGCAACAACTACTCAAAAAAAATAGTTGTCACCCATGTCACGATGTACATATGTGTGTATAGTAGTGAAATCGAGATTAACTTATGTGAACCACCGTCGCCTAATCACGTTGTACAACAATTACATTTGCCAATTATTTATGTTCTCGTTTCCTGCCATCCGCGTGTGATTGATTGCCGATACACGAACACACCAAAGAATTGTTCGCTTTGGTCTTGCTGCAGTTGCAACACTGATGATGAGTTTGGGATAGTTTTTCGATTATAATTAATTTCATCGGATCCTAATTTATCTTTGCTGCTTCTGTTTCACTAGAAATTGTCATTCGTTTCCGCCTCTTCTCCTTTGTCTCCCGTCTTGCTCTGTTTCTCTGTTTCTCTCTGTTTCTCGATTGAACACAGTTCTCGACGATATCTTCCTTGTCATGTTGCCAATTCGCATCTCAATCTACTCGTGTTTCTCTTTCTTAATCGCTTATTGAAAACAACGAATTGTTTTAAAGTTTCTCTTATATGATTTCTTTCCTTTTCCTCTGTTGGCCAACCTTAGTTTATTATTTTAAAAGTTCTTTAAAAAATCGGCTCGGCTTTGAGTGATATATAATGTAAAACGTGATTGAAATCAACAATGCGATGATTTCATACGTTGTTAGTTAGGTTTAATGTTTTAATTGATTATCACTTATTCTAATAGGTACATATAATTTTGAATGGAATTTAGAGAATTGATTGCCAAATATTGAATAAATTGATTGAAGATTGAAGTTCGATGATGTGTTTTGGAGGAGTTCCTGCACTGATGAACGAACAAATGGATGGAGTGCAGTTTTGGTCGTCGCGCAGTTTAAATGATTAGTGTAATGACAATTTCGGAGAATTAAGCGATTGGCGCATCTCATTCCTCATAAATCACGCCTGGAATGGCACTGAGCAAATGAAGCGCGCCAGCCAAGCAATAAGTTAATTTACGAGTTCGCACGTTATCTGCTCATTCCGAAAGGAGGAGTGCTGAAATTTTCACGCTATCACTTTTATTTATTACATAATCGGAATCTCGCCAATTTCATGGCATTTCATAACTTTTCGGCGATTTTTCTGCGACATAAATGCCGGGAACGCATCATTGCAAAATGACCGAGAAATGTGGCACTGAAGCCGCATTCGCGAGTGATATGTCGATGGTCAACAGAGTTGCAATTATCGAATAATGGCCGCGGACGACACATGCCTGTCGACTGCTCGTCCGTTAATGAATTGGGCAAATAGTTTACTATAAACTTGTTTATTTTTGTCTTTCCGATAAAGAGAGTAAGACCAACCATGTGAATTATTTATGAATAGAATGTCGGGCGCATACAAATCATGATTGTATCTATTCCTCACTCGTCTGGCGCGTCGCGTTTTCATATCCTGTCATATAGTTTTATCGCGCTCCTTAATTTAAGTACCCTAAGTTGCTTGGCAACTTGTGTTTTGTTGTGCTCTTACATAATACATATTGTATCGCACGGCGTCGCTATCGAACGAGATCACATCTATCCAAGTGACCATCCTCCTTCTTTATTCTCCTCATTGCATCTCTCAACGATTGATGTCATCGCGTCATTATTGCCAGCTCGACTGCTAATTTCGACTTGCTTCTGGCTCAGATCGATCGTCGACTGACGCCGAGTTTGAAAGAAAAAAGCGTCAAATCAATAATGAGTGACGCGAATTTGTCGAGAGTGGGATTACATTTTGACGAACTCAACAAAATTCGTGTTCTCGATCCGGACGCGTCGCTCAAGACAAATGAACTGAAAGAGGAATGCGCAGAATTTGTATCAAGTAAGAACCTGTGAACCGAAAGCGAGAGCGAGAAGACCGATAAGCAAGAGAAGACCAAGATGAAGACGAAGACGAGAAGAGGCGAAGCGATAACAAAGCGCGATATGCTTTGTTGATTTCGTTTCCTGTTTCCTGATATTTCTCTGTCACTCTCATCATTCTTTTCCCTTTGTCTCTTTTCTGTATCCTCTCCGTGTCTCAGAAGCGTCACATTTTCGACAAATTGTTGATAGTTTCGCTGCGATTGTCGACCAGCTGGCAGAGGAAGTGGAGAGAGAGAAGATTAAGGTAAATCAACCGCACATGCATCACATCACATCACATGTGTTCCGAGTCCGACTTCCTTGCCGATCCGATTTTACACAGCGATGAATGGAATGGATGAGATCGTGAAATTTTGATTGCTTATTGATTTCTCGACTCAGGCCTTGGGCGAGCAAAACATGCTCAAATCGATATCGAAACAACGCGACGCCGAGAAACAACAACTCGAAGCGATGATCAGGGAAAAGAGACAGGAACTCGAGAGGTCAGTCCAGATAATATCGTCAAGATAATTATCGTCGCTGATATAATGCGATTATCAAATTTGATTCGCGTGCCGCTTTTAATTTTTCATATACATAGATTGCGCGTTCAGCACGAGTGTCTGAAGCGCGAAGAAGCGTCACAAATCGAGCAAATCGAACAGCTTCTGAACCAGAAATAGGGGGCCTCGTTATTATTAACAGATTACGACGACGAGTCGTGACAGCGGCAACACGGCAAACGTTTTAATCTCGAGGATTATTTATGTAGACATCACGAACTCTTCACCCGACGCTGTCTGCATGGAAAATTTTCAAATTTATTCATTTATCAGCTCTTTTCGTTGGTTCAGAGCGCGTGTCGCACGTCGTGTGTCGCCGAGCGAGATCGAGCAATTAACTGTTGTCTGTGAAATCGATTTAGTTCATCGCTTTCGTCTCGTTATCGCTCCACGCATCGCATCGAGTCCCAGCATTATTCATTCTGTTTGACGATCAGATTCGTCCCCTTTCTTTACGTGGCATCGAGTCGAACACAATCGAATCGAGCTCAGCCAACTCGTGTTGGAGCTCAGCTGCGTTCTCTCTGTAAACTGTTTCTCATTAATTGATTTACATAATTAAACATTTGACTAAACTGATTTCCTCTCGTTAAACAGGCATTCCTTTTACACGCAAATTAGAACGGAACGCAGCCGACGATGAGATTGACGCGGAATTGCATGGAATTGCGCGCGACATTGTTTCGTATCATTGATCGTTTCTTGTCTTCCTCCACAATCGCATATAGTCGCTGGCGACTCACTCGCTCTATGAAGACGTTGTTCCGGCGTAATTCGATCTCCGTACAACGCAATAAAGCATTGCCGAGCCACTCTTACTTCAATTATGGGTAGGCCTGCAATTGCCGTACACAAATTGCCGAGATCGAGATCGAGAGAGAGTGCAGTAAAAAGTAAATTGCAACGTAAAAGCCATTCATCATTTTCACTCAGAAATAATTCATCTGCAGCGTCGTTCATTTGCCTGCGATGCGTCCTTTGGGAGAGAGAGAGACGCGAGAAGCGATATTGAACGGAAATTCACTTCAAGTCAGTTTTGAATTTGCGTTTTCCAAAAAAGAAACAAATTAAATGAAGCGAGGTGAGCTCGGCGGCTCTGCTCCACTGATTTATTTCTACAGAGAGATTTGTGCACTTTTTGCTGTATATTTATAAGTAGAAACCAACTAAATTTATTACAAAACATCGCTTGTGATAGGCATAAGTGCTTCGTAGTTCGACTTGTGAACCTGTAGAGGCGATAATGCGACAAATCGATCGTCAAAACAGGTAATTAGAGGTCTGTGGACTGCGATTCTCACCTGTGGTGTGTTTATTCTCGATGCATAGATATTGCTGCAATTCATGTCTCGCACTGATTTTCTTGGCAGTGTCCGATTGGAGCTCATTTGCTGCTGCTGCTGGTCATCGAAAGCAACCGGTTGCGGAACCGGGAGTACATCATAAGCGTGAGGTAAGGCATACTCATGTTGAGGATGGTGGTGGTGATGGTGGTGGTGACTATTGCCGGGGGAGGCGAACGTCGACGAGGACACTTGCATGGTATTGTTGTGGTTTGGAGTCGAGTTAGCGGTATGAATCTGATCGTCTCGATGAGAGTAAGTGGTGGTCGCCATATCACAATCGTTGCACTCATTGCTGTTCGATACCAAATTGAACTCCTTCATTGAGACTGACTGGAAAGGCACTTTGTTGTTGCCTGCAAGGCATCAGAGTGAACAGTGAAGCGCGCTTTCGGGAGCTTTGAGGCGATTTCGGGTGACAGCTCGCTTTCTCTCCTCACCTGAATTTGTGTTGTTTCCACCTCGTGCCAGCAGATTATTCTCCTTTGAGCAAAAGCAGAAACCAATCAATATGATCATGATAACGACGCAAGTGGACGCCACGATGGGCAGTATGATTTCGTAATCGCCGAAAGACACTTCATTATTCTGATTGTGAGCTGGTATGAATTGAGTTTTATGGCTGGAGCTAACTCGGAAGACTGTTTCTACAAAGCAAGAGAGCAAAAAGCGGTCACTCTATTGCAATGTGCGTTATCTTATTCGAGGGACAAATGACTCGTGAACCGATGGCAAATAGCCTATCTGGCCTTAGACACGTACCTTTCTTAGTGTTGTTTTGCGTAGTAAATTCGAACTGAGCCTGTGTGGCACCAGCTGAACTGTAAGCACTCACTTCGAGTTCGTAGAGCGTGTTAGACAGCAGATTTCGGATAGTGAAGTATGGCTGCGAGGCACTGAAATGCGTGCTCAACGTGTTCCAGTTTCGCGTATTTTTCGCTCGCATCTTGATGCCGAAATGAGTGATGGCACACCCGCCCGATCGCCACGATGCCAGGTTCAGCACCACCTCACTCATTCCGACCGTGGTAATTAAATCGCGTAGTTGAGGCGATAAAGGAGGCGCACCGTCCGTTCTGGCGATCAGAGTCGCGCTCGGCTCACTCTTACCGACACTGTTATGAGCGGTCATGTAGAATTCGTACGACTGACCGCATTCCAGATTGGACACCGTGAACTGCATGTCGGTCGACGTGGTCGAGATGGATCTCTCTCGCCATTCTGCGTGGTGCTCGCTCGACATACTCCTCTGATACAGCGTGAACTGAGTAGCGCTGTTAGCGAAATTAGTCATTAGCGACCACGACAGGGTGATCGAAGTGGACGTGGTTGATTGGATCTTCAAGATGGGCGCCGATGGGGGCACGTCATCCAGAGTCTGTAAGAAGCTCGGTTAAAGATCCTGCCATAATTGACCTCTGATCTGCCACTGCCTCCTCGACTCGTCATTACACGTACCTTAATGGTCACTTTGCTCGATTTCGGTGATGCTCCTTTACTGTTGTAAGCCTGTACCCAGGCCAAGTATGTCGTAGACCGCATCAGATTGGTTAAATGTGCTTCCAATCGATCATTTGGAACACTCGCTGCGGTCTCGATTGTTTTATACAAATCTTGGCTCGAATCAACGGCGCGATAACCTGAACAGAAGACATTCCCATCAGCATTGAGTTGTGAGCGAACTGATAAATAATCAGAAAACTTAATCTGACAGTGCGGGCCTACCTATGTAATATCCGTTGATGTCACCGTTCCAGAGATCTTTTTCGGGGGGCTACCGAAGAATGGAGACGAACGAGATCGATGAGTGAAGTGCGTGACAGTTTTACGAGAGAGAGACCAAAACGCAAACAGAACATCAAAGTGAATGGCATCGAACAGCGTTAAAAGAAAAACAATTTTCGGGACTTGCCTGCCATGATATTTTGATTGAATTAGGACCCGTCGGTGCTGCGCAATTACAATTACAAAAGAGAAACGTAATCTAATTGTGTTCTGCACGGCTTTCAAAATGATCGAAATGTCGAAAGGAAGCGTCTCTGATTCGATTCACGACACTGACCTGCCTGAACATGGAGAGGCGGCCCGAAAGGCGCGTTTTGTTCCGTGGTCGCCGTGACCCAGTCGCTAAATTCGCCCAGACCAACTTGATTTTCGGCAGCGACACGAATTCGGTGAGCGCTGTTCGGCTTCAGGTTATTGATGGTGACGCCTCGCATGGAGCCGTTCACTGTTAACTCCATCAGTGTTCGATTTCGATCGTCGTCGATCAGCTGGAATTGAACCATGTACGAGACGATGCCTGAATTGCCGTTGTAGGGTTCGTGCCACGAAATTGATATCTCCGTCGATGTAACGTTAACTATTTTCATATTAAATGGCTTTTCTGGTATTTCTGCACAGATGCGAAGAGAAAGAAACAAAAGTCTTGATTGAAATCGTTGTTAGCCGAGCGTTTCACGAATTGATTGCTTTTTGCTATTCGTCGTGTGATTACTTTTGCAGTATTTGTGACATGTGCACATAGCAACAAGATAGAGACACGCATTATCGGCGTTCCCTTTGTTCCCTTTCTTCTCATTTGTCTCTTCCTTACCTTGGACGAATAACTGCACAAAGCTCTCGTCACTGCCGAATTTATTGCTGGCTTCGCATCGGTAATTGTCGGTGTCAGTGCGAGTCGTCTTGAAAATTATTAATTTCGAGTAACTTTTCGTCGACTTCTTCTCGTGTCGATGATCGATTCTGGAATGGTATAGGACGAGATTAAGTCCAGAACGAAAACGAAGATGAGTGAATAGAGAAGGAAGGCATTCGCAATGGCAATACTAAAGTGAACTGGCGACAAAGTAGCCGTATTGATAACGCGGCAGACACGAGTTTTGGCCATTCGGATCGCATAACTCGCATCTGTGACTGTGACTCGAACAAAGATGCCGAGCCTGAGACGCGCATTCATAACATTTACATCGATATGTCGCTCGACAATAGTCATGCTGCCAGTCTTCTCTAATGCAATCTTAACTTACACGAAACGTCCTTTCACTTGCTTAATAATTGTCGGTGGGATTGTGCCATCCTCCTTGAACCAGGTCCAGCTTATTGGAGCGTCACCACTCGCCATGCATTCGACTTCCGCCGTTTCTCCGATGCGTATTGATTGCGATCGCATTTTCATGTCAAACTTAGGCGGTTCTGCGAACGGATAACCGATAGAGAACAGAAACACACATGAATGAATGAGCGAATGAATGGAACAAGAACAAGAAGAAGACATCGAAACAATAAAGAAGAAGTGAGGGCATAACATTTACGGTACAAGCAGCCAAACATCTATCAATAGATGCGAAAGGAAGCGAGAAAAACAGCGCAACGGGATCGGGAATGAAGATCATGGTGAGGGGAGGAGGTGAATGGCTTGCGGTGGTCTGATCGGCACACTGACTGACCGTTCACGATCACTTTGACGAGCTTGCCGATGTCCGACCCGAATCCGTTGCTCGCCGAACAGACGAAATAGCCGGCTTCGTGAGTGGTAGCTTCGTGGATTTCTAGGGAGCCGTTCGAGTGAAGTGTGAATCGTGGACTGTTGTAGATTGGCGAAAATTCCCATGGATGCTCGGATCCTGATTATTATCGCCACGGACGCGAGGGAATGACGCAAAAGGGAAATGAAAGTAAGGTTAGACGAGTAATTCAGTTTGGCCATTTCTCTATGCACACGTCGATGGCCACTTTGTGCGCTATACAAAAATGATGAATACTGACAAGTATGAGAGCAACGAAACAAATCAGATGCGACTCAGACATCCTTTTTTTCTTCCTGGTAGTACACGTGAGTCGAGTGCTCGCCGCTCTTCTCATAAAAGTTTGCTTAATGTTCCCGGGAAACTTTCGTTGCTTCAGCAACTTCTCTCGCGAGTATCTTATTATATTATTTATGTGGTTTGTGTTGCGAAAGGCAAGAAAAAAACGCTCGTTACGGAAAATAAGAGCATCGATGAGAGAAACGCAGAGAGGCAAACTCGAAACGCGGACCGACCGGGCTGTGAGAGAGAGCGAACGAGAAACAAACAAACAAAAGCCCGATGCAAGCAAGCAAACCAAAGCAAAGCACAGGCAAAACAAGTAAAACGAACCAAAGCCAAGTAAACGAAACGAAAACGAACGTCAGAACAAATACAAATAGTTAGGCGCCTGACGAAATGCAATTTCGACGACTGGACTCTCAGACGGAAAACGTCATGCGGGCCTCGCGTTCTATGTTCTCTAACGATATTATTAATATGATGAGATATGATTTTGCGTTTTTCTCTGCCCCTTTTCTGTCTCTGCTTTTGTGCAACGAATTCGCTGCAAGAGATTGGCTATCGACGTGAAAGTCGAAGAGTCAGTCAAAATCGAAATTCGCTCATGCGAGGCATCTTCCACGCGTTACGTTCCTCTCCTCTCATCCTTTCTCTTGAATTTCTGATATATTCGATATTGGAAATAAATCGCGTTATTCGTTTTTGTGTTCCTCTGAACGTAAAAAAAAACGATCGGCAGAAAATGATGCATCAACACAATAAGTGATGCTTTCGAGGTAAGATAAAACTTTAAAAGAGCATCAAAACAAGGCGACGAGAGCACGAAATGCTATGAGCACTGCATAAACAATGCACCGTATCGGGCACAGTGTCGAATATTTATGTAAAACGTCACGCACAATTCGAGATCACGACGATGATGTGAATGTGAATGTAATGCATTCAAGTTTCTATCGTTGCATCTATTCGCCATCCACTCTCATCCACTCTCGTTCTCTCATTCACTTTGCGTACGGCTATCGTACCGAGATTGTCGTCTCGGGGATGATGCGTTGAAAAATGATGCAATCGGTTAAGAGAGGAGCGGGAACGACGTCGTGTCGTGCGGTTTGCTTTGGTTTCGAGTACAATTCGTGTAATGTACGTTAAGTCGAGTGTTGTGTCGCACGCTCCCTACATCTCTCTCGGTTGTTGTCTTTGCTCTCTCTCACACACTCTCTTTCGGTCTCTATCCACTTGCCTGTAGCCTTTTTCCAAGCGACATAGGGTATCGGGGATCCCGAAGCACTACAATCAATTCGTATTGAATTGCCAGAAATAACTTGAGAAGAATCTTTCGGTTCGATTCGCCAGAACGGGGGCTCTGCGGAAGGAACGACAGAGAAGAGAATGGTCGTAAATTATGCGCGACGTGCTTGTTCAGCAACATGTTTGATTTGTATTTATTTGGGCTCATTTCTGATGCAGCGTCGGTCGAACACACAACACACACATTCCATCCACTCGTTTTCTCTCTCTCACTCTTCCTTCCATCTCCTTACTTACGATTAACCCTCAAGATCGAGGATGTTGATGCTTGCGATGCTTCGTTGGACACAAGACATGTATAATTGCCTGAGTGACGAAGCTCGAGCTCGTCGGCCAACAGCATGGAGTAATCTTTAAAATTCTGCGCTTTCAGCCCGATCTCGATCGCCTCCAACGGCAGGCCGTCCTTCATCCAACTGAATGGTCGATTACAGTGCTTAGTGTAGTGCCAAACTTTCAGCTTCGATGACGTTCTTGTCACCGGTGATCCGTACCTGAATTTTAATGGTTGATCGCCTTGCAGTGCCGAGCACATGACGCGAAGCTTCATTCCGACCATAAGATCGTGGGGAAACTCGAATGCTAAAACTTTCGGTGTAACTGGAAATGGTGCGGAATGAAACGGGGAACAAAGTCAGAGTGGAGGATCAATTTGAACGAGGAGAGTGCGAGACGGAAATCGAAATCGAAACCAGAATGAAATTCGTCTATGAAATAGCGCGCAGTCATACCGATTTTCGATATTTATTTTGCATGTCAACTCGCTTTAAATGCTGCGAACGCGTACCGTGTGATCGATTCGATGACATGCTGAGAATGGGATTTGCTAGTTTTTGCACACTTCACAGTCAGTTGTACTCACCAAGTATGCGTAGCGTCAAATGCCGCCTATTCATGTCGCCTTTGGAGTCGTTCGCCAGACATATGAAGCTGCCGTCATCTACATTTTTCTCCGCATTTGTAATGATTAGCGAACCATTCGAGAAAATTTGCTGCCTGTGATTTGTCGGCACTTCCAATCTCGTGCCGTCTTCTCACAATGTCGTTGTAATTGATGTTCAGGAAGACCAAATCGACGAATTGCAGGAAATGCGTCGAAGAATAGGAATGAGGACCGACGATGGGGTGAAAAGTGGAGAGGAGAAAGACGGAGAAAGGAGACGACAGGAGAGAAATAACGAGAAACGAGTTAACTTGACAAATTGAAAAAGTTTTCAAACGTATCTGAGGAATGAGGAATTTGTTGTTGGCAGTCAGTTTGTTGCATGCATCTCTCGCACTCTGATCTGCATTTCAGATGGGAGCTGTTAATACGCACCTTTCTCCCATCTAATTTGAGATTGCGTTTTGATAGGGCAACGCAGTTCAATCCACTTTCCGCTCACTGCCACGATAACGGTGCTCGATGACGAGTTTTCTTCTTCAGAGCGCTTATCAAACTTGCCTGTGACACGAAGCAAAATGGAGAGAAGACAGAGGCAGAAAGTGAGGCAGAGCGGAATATTATATGTATAAATATGAATTTGAGTTCATTTCAAAGACAAACAAGAGCAGTGTACTTCTCGCTTTTGTTAATGCATGAAAATCGCATCAGACGTGAAATGCGCGCTATTATTAAATATCTGGTGTCTGGTCTTGTGCAGTTCTTGGCTCGTCACTGCTCTGCTTCTCGCGTTGATTTCGAGTGATTACTGAAATACAATGCATGCGTTTGTCTTTCAATATTTGCTTTTTGGCTCATATTTGATCGCCGGTCGGGTCTCTGAGCACATCACGAAAAGTGCATCTCTCAGGCGTACAACGTTTTCCACTTCTCCCCTTAAACTTCATTTCATGCACTTGTCAACTGTATTAGAACGAAGTTCGGACGCGTCTTCTCGTTTTCGAGACATGAAAATGCAAAGTAGTCGTTTCTCTTTCATCTCACTGCTTTTTATCTGATCTCGCATCACATCGCATCTCATCTCATCTCATTGCTGATCCTCATCGCGTCAGCTGCCTTTTGTTTTCGTCAATCTTCGGCTCTCCTCTACTCGAGCACATCTTAACGGTTAATCGGATTATGATCGTATGCCGAGTTTTGTCTCCCTTGCATGCTAATTACGGACGATGATTTCATGAGTGTTGAGCATTTTCGTGACTACCGTCGCGCATTCTTCGTTCATTTTCTCGTCTCCTTTTCCCATTCTCTTGTTTGACAATTATCCTAATCCCCGCTTTTGTTTTCTTCACTACATTGTGCACGTTTTGCTCGCCTCTTGCGCTCATCCAGTTGCGGGCGTAGAAACACAATCGATGAGTTATCATGGGAAATATTAGCATCTGTTCACTATTTTCATCTGCAGTTTACAGCAGCAGCTCGAATGGCATGTAAGCGACGCAAATGAGTGAAAATCAATTCTTCTTGTTGTAAACACGGTCCGGGAGCGAGAGCGGCGAACGAGCGGAAAACAGCGGACAACGAGATAGACGAGCAGCGAAATAAACGGTGGTAAATCCGCGAAAAACGAAATAATGAGATCGAATCAAGTCGTGACGATGAGTTGTGTGAACTTGTGTCTGGCGTGCAACTCAGCATCTTGGCAGGTGTGCGGCGTGTCATCGACATCGCCACAGACGAAAGTGAAGAAAATGTCGTGATGGGCGCGAAGATAAAGCGCACCGGGATGAGAATGACGAGCGAGGAGAGGAAAAAAACGCTTAGCGACGCCAAGAAAATCGGAATGACAGTGCGGATATCTGTGTGTCACAGATATCTGTGTCTTCGATTTAAGAAGTGATTACGGATATTGTTTCCTTCCTTTATATCCATTCTTTCGCGGTTCTCGTTCCCGATCCCCGTCGCTGTTCTCATCTAGTCGTCTTCTCTTGCCTCTCTCATCGTCAGCTCTCCTCTCTCTGAACGCATCAGCCAACTTTTATAAGTTTCTTTAATGCTGATCTCATGAATAAAGCGATGTGTCCCAGTCGCAGTATCTTTGTCTGTGTCGCGTTCACCCTACACGATCAATCCGCGTTTTATGTCCTCGTCTCGTATCGCACTCATTTCATCATCATTCCGATCCGTTTATCTCATCGCCCAATTCCTGGTTGATACACGCCGCCATGTCACCCAGTCGTCCCTCTCGCGTGTCTCTCTTGTCATCTCGTGTCTCTTGAGCTGATCTTTTATGTCCAAATCTCGACGTTTGTTTTGCTTATGATTTTGTTAATCTGGCGCAATCGAGAAATTCACCAACCATTCAGATTACGTTTGCCTGCCAGAACGAGGAGAGCTCAAAATACTGTGTCGTGAAACGGGAACGAAACGCGTCATGAATAAAAAGGAGCGCCGAGAAAGAGAAGAGAGAATTGAAGAGACGCGATACTAGTCGAGGAAATACATTTCGATGTAATGCCCAGCATAAGAAGAGGGAATATTTTAGTATCATTACAGGCCCAAATCTTCTCGAGATGTTTCGTTTCCAATTGCATTTTTATTGGATTATGTTAGTCGCACAATTCAATTTTTCAAGTAGGTCAAACTTGCCCTGATCTCGTCCTGTCTCATCTTGCAAGAATTGCTGCTCTGCTTAGATACCAAACTAGAAATTTTGATTTCACTCTCTTTCTCTTTCTCTTTGTTCCTTTCTCATCTCGTTCGTTCGCCCAGCTTTTCTTCTCTCTTTTCTGTACCCTCTTCGATCTCGGTATCTCTCAATCCCATCCTTTTTCTCCTCTCTCTTGACTGTGCACTCTGCAATCACATATAAATGATGTACGATGCGATTGCAATTTATAAAAAGAACAAGTTCAAAAGAATATGTCTTTGATGGCTCGCAATGTGTTTTAGTGGCGTTCGGCGATGGTGCATCGGTAGCGCGATGGTGGCGTGATCGACATCCTGAAACGTCGATCATAAGTACATCAGGCTCGTTCTGACGACGCCAGTAAACTTGTGATCAAGCCGAGACGACGAGTGCGAGGCGGAGAAGGAATGCGATTGGAACAGGAGACAAAATCCAGAGAACAAGAAGCGAAGTGGGTAGGGTGCAGGTTAAGTATTAGGTACGTGTCACAAGTGAGAAATCGCATCGTCAGACAGTTAAAAGCGCATCGAGAAAGTGGGTAAAATCGAGTCAGAAAGCGAGCCTTGCATTAGTAGCGATTAGACGCTCGATGCCGAGATGAGAGACGAGGTGATATGGCAAATGCTTAGAATACGAGGCGAAATGTTTTTAAGAAGAGCGAACGCACTTAGCTGAACGAGCAGCGAACAATGCGAATTGATGCCTCGTCATCCAGTTAAGTAATGCTTGTTCAAGTGGTGCATTATCATTAAATTGTCTTTTCATATCTTATATGAAGGTGAATTAACATCTCGATGCACGATGCTCTTGACGTTATGCCATTGATTTTGAGTCGGCATCGTAGTGAAAGCGTTTCGTCAGCAATAAATTAGGAATCATATCACGACCGAGCAAAGGCACCAAAGGTCTATAAACGGCGCTTGGTGGCATCGAGGTGCATCGAGGGTACATTTCGGCTTCTGTGCCGATGCGATGATCGCTTCTCGCTGCTGGCCATGCAGCTGGGGAGTAGACGACTTGAAGCTGCTCTGCCTATTACATGGCTCATTGAAACACTGTTATTATGAGCACCATTGTGTAACTGCTGCGAGTGATTTTGATGTATTGACAAATAGAAGAGAAACACGTTGATGAGAGCCAATTCCACTTTGACTGCCCATTACTCATATCACGATGGCGATGCCCTGATCCCGATGCTAGTCTCC
>JAGGCA010003239.1:83000-94210 GCA_022876805.1 Osperalycus tenerphagus | reverse complement strand
CTCTTTTTTACTTTCATGTGAGTAGGATACTCTCTCGTGCTGCCCGTTATAGTCATCGTCCATGCCCGGCAGGGCAAAATAAGCGGATTTGTGACGTGACGTGACGTGATCTCAAATGACAGAAAGTAAAGTAATACAAGTGTGCGCCATTGTGTACATTTTGTACTGTATTTCTGCTGCGCGCTTCATTTATTCAAATGTATTTATTCACCTTGGCGAAAGTCACCTGTTTTGCATTCGCGGTACTGAAGGGAAAAGGCAGAAAATCGGTCAACACGGCCATATTTCTGCCATTATGTTTCCTTCCGAGAATAGCAGCCACTTGGCGAGTAAGTTTAAATGTAATTCGCGTGAAATGTAGTATGGAAATGGTTTTCTTGTAAACGACTTCTTGGATGAAAAGAAGTACCACTTGGGCAGTAGCGACTTTTCACGCATTTTACCTCACACAAAGATATTTCACAACAATTCGAATTCGGTGTTCGCTGTGCTTTTACGAAGTGGCTTCATTCAACTTCAACTTGAAGCGTTCCTGCTCCGTGCGTGCAGTATGCAGCATGAAAACGGCTCTTCTTGTCTCCCCCCTTTCGGTACCACCTGCCTCGACAAAAAAGTTCGCATTCAATAACAATGCACCACCGATGCACACGGCAACCTAACTGACGCCATTTCAATGATTTCCTAAGTGCCCGGCATGAATTTGGAGAGTCATAAAGTTGCTATCAGACACTTGAATGATTTATCAAGTTTGGTTGCGGTCGATGATGGTTTGGTTTGTTAGTTGCATGGATGTGCTTCGGTCTGTGGTAATGGTGTATCGTGGTTCTCAAACAAAACAGTCTTTCCGTTTTCATGGCATTCACATAGCCACGCCACTCGTTCCGTCATTGCATGTGAATGGAGCTCAACGAGCTGATAAGATTACATAACGATATGAATGCGCTTCCATTGTTCTGTGCCAGGCAATCGTTTGAGTTGTTTTCTGAACGCAGGTAATGGGAATTAACAGAACTCAACTCGAGCTCGCCTAGAGAGTAGATCCCAGATCCCTTCATAGTTTAATTTTTTCCTCTCCATGCCGCCACACTTCACATCGAAACTCAATTTGAATTTGCGTGCGGGCTGCGCATTTCTGTCACTTTCCGGTTCTTTGGCTTTCTTTCCATGTTCAATTTTGACAGCACCGCGTTGATATGTGCGTCCCACCCAAATTGATGTCTCTCGAAAGAATCTCACAATTATCAAAGAGCTCGGTATCGGTTTGCTAGCTGTTTGGGTTGCTTTACTCGTCTGTCGCTCCTCCGGTCTTCGCCGATATGTTGGCTCAGCTTTCACATTGTGTTTTCTCGCGCAACTGCTGGGTCGCCATCCTGTCGGTGTCAAGCATTCTGTCAGATTTCAATGCATAATCGTTCACGGCGAGACGAGTCGCCGAGGACCACTGGCAATCTGTAGAGAGAGTTCGTGTATGCACAATGCAACTGCCACAACAGCGCTTTTGTATCGTTTTTTATTGTGTCAAGGACTGCACTGACGTTCCGCTTCGGTTGCAGATTAACTAGTGCGATGCCATCAGAGTTTGATGCCGAATTTGACGGTGTTTCACATAAACGTCAAATACTGACAAGCTTTTTTTTTACTTTCCTGGAAGATGTTTTCCTGTCCCACTAATCTTTACGTTTGATCTTAATTGCAGGCTCTTCAAGCAGAGATCGAGACCGTCGGACGCCGTTTTATAACTGCCATACGCAGGTCGATTGGCGGTGATTCTTCGATCGTTGATATTAACTCTTCGTCATCATTGGTGACACACTTGGCTCGGGAAGAGCGACGCTGGCATACTCTTTGGCTCAAGTCGCTCGAGTGTTTGATGATTGTCGAAGGTAGCAAGAAGTGCCCCCAGCATTACAACGCCAAAGACAGGTAAGAGGAGAGAGACATTTCTCGTTCTCTAAGCCCAGATTAGTCTGTTTATGCTAATTAATGCGATACGGTCTCTGACAATTCTTTAACCTGGCTAGTCAGCAAATAAATATTCTATTACAAGGTGAACTAACTTAAGACTTTGGTCACGATTCTTACAGGTTGGACGATAATCTTTTTGTGCCGGTGAAACGCCCTCGAAGCAACTTCGTGGCGACTCGCAAGAGCAATTCCAGTGAACAATCAACTGCAACTACAATTACGGCTCGTAATAAGCGAATTCAAACCACGATGGTTGTTGACTCGAAGAACTACAATGGCACCAAATTCGAGATCATTCAGAAGGACATCGGATATTCGTCCGATGCGGACATGAGCGATGCTGTTGAGGTACCCGATAAATATAAAAAACTTCATACTCAGATCTATCATTACCGATTTCCTTGCACTTCGCCAGATTGCTGATCTTCGTGCCGCCCTGAGATATGGCAGCATTTTAGCAATTTTCTTATTCCTGACAAGAAACTCTTCTCTATCTCGCGCGAAATGCATGAAAGATCACTGCCATCGCGATCGGGTTTCGTCGAAATGCAGGCATGCATGGCAGAACGCAATCTCGCCATCATGTAATTTATCCAACAATAGGAGGAGGCGATTTTCGGATCGTTTCGCTCGATTGCCTACATCTAGATAGGTAGACTAGCTTGGCTTCACGAGAAAATTTCGCAAGTCATTTGCTTGTCTTAGGCTTCAGCCCGGGCTTTGAGAACTGTGGTTGCGTTCCGTTCGCAGAAGTCATTCGCGTCATGCATTTCACCTGAGTAATGGCATAAAATGGGAGCTGGAAATAGAGAAGAATGGGTTCTGCTACGAATGAGAGATAATATGTGGCAAAACTTGAAACTCTGTGCACAAATGTGATTGTGTAGAGGGAGATGTGAAGGAACAGATCGAGTTATACTTCCTGATTTACTCGGCATCCAACGTTTTCATTACGAACGTCATTATTGCGATAATAGGTTGTGGCCTGACGGCAGCGACGTAACCCGTTGAGTGACGGTGCGAGCGACGCTCTAAGAAAAACTGTCACTGCCGTCATTAATCGTAAAGAGTCCGCGCTACGGAGGTGGTGGTACGAAATGGCGGAGTAGACGATTTGAATGATGATGAATAAAATCATCATTAGCGGGCTATGAGATATGATTGTAAGGCGCACTCGCCACACATATCTACTTGTTTTGCTATTTCCAGTAGCATTGAAAATGCCATTAACAGGTGTTGTTGTTGATTTCGCGAGGTTAACGTTTCTTCTTTCTTGAATGTCAGCGACTGACGTCAATTTGGTTCATGTTGTTATTTATTTTTGTCTCTCATTGGTAGGCTCATCAACGTGCCGATGATTACTTAAATTTGTCGTCTCGCCCTGTTCGCAAGCGGCAAGTTCGTCGACGCCGGTCACGATTTCCGAGAACGCGACCGTGGAGCTTCCACGCTGATTGGCATGAGCAGGTAGGGTTAATGGACATGATATTATTGGCATGCATTTGTTTCACATGTCTACCAAGGCGATGCAATTTAATTTCTCATTTTAATAGTGGGACTATTACGAGCCGCCGTTAAATGGATATTATAAGAGCTCGGAAGAACTGTACTCTGGCGTCGACGACGATTCCGTTCGTAATCTAATTGAATTTGGCGAGAATTACGAGTATTGGATTAACACAGAGGACGACTTAATACGCGGTAAGCTCCGAGAGCTCGAGCAAAGTGGTTATGAGGTTGCTTCGCAGTTTAGCACGTAGCCGTAGCCGATTTATTTTATGCCTGGTTGAACTTATTAACCCAATATTTGCACTGCACACTGAGCAGCACCTTGCATCTCAATTCTCACACAATGCATTCCTCTTTCTCTTCCATCTTGGCTCTTTGCAATGATTTAGTGTCGACTCCTTCGATGTCAGCGTATGACTCGCAAAGCAAAGCATCATCATCACTCGACGACGAAGAGCGCAGCCAGAGTGTCGACGTGACGCGATCGCCGCCACCCGAACCCGAACCAGAACCAATCGTCAAATTGACGAAGGAGACGCAATCAGCTCCACTCCACGAATATCGCCCGCCGAAGGCTCGATTCCGTGCATCGAGCCTTATATATTTTGGTTTTCTTATGTTCGTTATTTTCATGTCAGTTTTGCTTGCCAACTACTCGCCGCAGATCCACAAGTCGTACCCATTTCGATCTCCGCCCATATAAACCGAGGAAGAAGAAGAAAGATTACGTGAGCCCGAGAGAGATGAGAACAACATTCAAATTGTGTCGCTTGCTTCTGGTACGTTCGAATTTTTTCTCTTCATTTACCGGTTGTCCAAATTCATCTTCCAAATTAATTAGGCGCAGTTGAGGCGTAGTTCAGGGCAGGATCGATGTGAATTCGACGACGAATCGACGTTTGAATGTTGTTACTGCTGCCTCATAGCGCAGTTCGCAATCTCGCTGATCTCTTTCTGTCTCTCTCGCGCTCAACGCTTTTTAATTCCGATTTTCGCGATGCGAAACGGAAACGCTCCATTTGAGAGTGTTTAAAGTAATTTCGGCTTTTTAAAATCACACTTTTGAAGGAGATAACGATCTCTAATTGAATGCGATTCGAATTTAGCTCGTGCACTCAAAGAGTGCCGTTGCATCATTACATTTAGAGCCAGACACACAAACACAGAAAATCTCGGTGTTGAAGCCCGATAAGATTGAGGTTTTTCTCCGTAATATGAGAAACAAAACGGAAATCGGTTAACAAACTCGGACGCGTCTCGCGAGCCGACCGGTCTGATCATTATTAATGTGTTTCTCGTCTTGTACACGTCCAATTTATCATCACTTTGGCCGTGCTGCGCTCATCACCACTGTATTAATAATATGTATCAGCAGGCTGTACAAAACGAACAGCAACAACAAACGGAAGACAAAACATAGAATTTCGCCAAATGGCCAGCAGCTATGAGCCAGAGAGCAGAGCTAACAATCACGATTAGCGAAGCAACGGCGAAACGAAATGAAGTAAATTTAAGCGTATTACTGCGAATTAGCAGCGCGCGATTGAAGCGAATTTATGTTGGTTACCGCTGCTCACGAGCCTGAGCATGGCTCCATCAGCTGTACGCCACTCGGCGCTTTTATAATTTAGGTCATTTTTGCATTTCATAATCACGTTGTTCGAGATGTTCGGAAATTCGTTATTGATACGGCGAGTGGCTCGCTTTTGACATATCGAGCAACACACAATGAATGATTGGACATTGCCGTAGTTGCACGCCGCATAGGGAAGGAACCAACGAACGATCGTACCAACGTTGTAATTAGAATGTAGGTCACTCGTATGCGCCAATAATGCTGATCCCCAAGACATGAATCTAAGCAAGTATGCAATATGAATGCGATTGACTGCGTTTCAATTGTGATCGATGCGCTGATAAAAGAAGTTGAAGGAAGTAACGCAAGTTAGCCAACAGTTTAGAGCCGAGCGAGCTGAGCTCCCCTCGGAATTGTGTAAACTCACCGATCCAATCACGTCAGTCAGGTGGTGGTGCCTGCCTGCAGTCCGTTCGGTGCCGTGCAAATCGCCCGTAATTCGAGAGTAGAGAGCCAGGTGATATTAATCTTGGCGTTAATCAGGTAGATAATTACTAAGATAACGTCGGCATTATGCGAATGAAACATGCATTGTCATCAGTCTGGTCTGTGCCGTGTGCGCCTAGTTGGATACAAAACAGAGACGGGAGAGTGGTGATGAAAAGTGTTCCATGAGCGCAACTATCACATATTTACATATGCCTTACTCGCTAATTGATACCTTAGATGAGTAGAACATTTTTCATCCGTATTCCCGTCGAAGGGTTATCGTACTTCCTCGTAGGTACTCATAATTTGTAAGTTTTTTTTAAGCGAATTCAACACCATGCGTGCGTTATTAACGACCATATTTCTATGATAAATATTCACACAATGATGAGGCAGGGATCGATTTTTGGATCTTTCTCTCACTGACACGCAAAACGGCGCTTCGGGTTTATAAAACACGTTCACAGAACCAGAAAAATGCGATGACAATTCTGATTTATAAACGATATCAACATATATTAGAGAATTAAGTTATTTTTCAACTCTATTTTGGTTCGGCATTTCTCACTCATCGCATAGATTGTGCGATTTCTTCTTCCTTCGGTTCGGCGGGTCAATCCATTGAGCATTTTTCTTTTCGCTTATCGGTTTCGTTTGTTGATTTTTCTAATATCTAACTCAAAATGGTTGTACTTAAAACTACGATGTCGTAAGATCGACTATTGATCTGACCTACTCGCGAGTAGATCGGTCATCAGTCGGTCAATGTGCATGGCAATCATGTGTGTGTATATTCGAGCTAAACGAATTTTGTTTTCTGGCTCGGCTCGCGCTCGCTCTCTCAAATTATCGTTAATTTGATTTTTTAAACAACAAATTTTTTGCGCTTCCATGTTGAAATTTATTTTTTTGCGTATAGCTTTAATGTTGTAGATGTAGTCGAATTATTTCAATTATCTAGCAAAGTGCTAATTACATATGAGAAAACAGGAAAAGTACCAAAAACAATGCAAAATTGAGAAAAGTACCCAAAAAAACATTGAGGAAACATTTACATTTACATATTGACATGCTAATTGATAATCATATTTTCATAAGTGCTCGTTTAATACGAAAAACGCGCCACTTGAATACGGTCATCATTGCGATAAATTTTTTTGCGTAGTAGCAATATGCAATTTTTTAATATATAATTGCCTAACCGTTTATTATACCGATACGTAAATGATGTGCCTTTCGATCAATTTTTCGACAATTTATATCTAGTCTCATACGAAATAAAACGTTTCGACGTGCTTCTTAACCCTGATATTCGACTCCCGACGGCTTGGCTCCGTTTGTTTATGTCTGCTAGTTTCTGGTTCGGTTATTTAGTTCGATGCATGGTAATTACGTAATTATCGACACGTCTCGCAAATGGATGGATGCCCGAAAACCGAACCAGACGAGACGAGATGGGAGAATGCATCATCATCGTGATTACATTCCGATGTAAATGGCATTTATTGTTGATGGTATTTCTGATTAACAAGACAATCTCCGTCAAGTGCTTCCCGCTGTTTTATTTTGGCCCATTAGTGGTCGGCACGAAACGAGTTTGCGATGTGTCTACGAATTGAGTGGGCCCTCGAATATTAAGAGTCCGTGGCACGGCAATTCCGACAAGGATGCGTTGGTTTAATGGTAATGGCGAACGCATCCTCCTAACTAAAATGGTGGTCGTTAACTGTAATCGAGTTAATAGCGGTCTCGCCGAATTAATCATTCATTGCTCCAAATTAATAGATTGTTTTAGCGATAACCACGTTCGCTGATTTTTCATGTGAAAAAAGCGAGCACGAATGAGATGCGAACGCGAAGAGGAATCGAAGAAGGATCGCATGGAGGTGACTGCTCTTAGCTGGGGTTCTCCGTTCCCGTACCTGCAGTTGAATAGTTTGTATTTGTCGATGGGATAATGGCGAAAAGGTGCGTCAAGTTAGTTGCTCATTACACGCACATTGCTCAATAACGTGTTGTGTGTGCTTTTCTTTCAGGTGGAACAAGAAAGCTGAAAAGCGAACCAATTTTTCATCACGTTCGGGTCAACCAACAGGTGTCAATGGAACTTGCATACAAGTCGCCCAGTCAGAGTTTCCACACAAGTATTTTGCAAGTTATGCAAGAATCAATGTCAGAAACAAGATTCAATCGGAAGATAAACGCGGCTTTATTGATTGATTACTTCAGGAAACGTCGTCCATACACCCTCAGTCAGTCATCATCATTTAAGAGTAACTCGATCGTCGAAGTGCTAAAAATGATGTGAATTTATAGTGAATTCTAATTACAGCTATTTATATTGCTATGCTTTGGTCGTATGATGATGAACATAATCGATGGATCCGAACGAAGAATTTGCCCGTCATCTCGTTTCCACTAATGGCCAGCAGCCACACCATTGACCGGCGGAGCGATTTGACTGCATTTCTCTGCGCCCTTCCCATTAAAGATGGGCTGCTTTAACTCTTCAAACCATTGCGAACGATCCGAACACTTGAACTGGAGATCCAAGTAGTTAACTGGTGGCAGCGAAAGAAGAGCACGCAACAAATTCTAGTGGCAGCAAGACAGAAGAAGAAGAACATAATAATGAAATTAATTAGTGCAAAAAATATAACAAATCCCATTTCTCACCTCGATGGCCGATCGCTGTTTGAAGAGAGCGTTCACCACCCGACCACCATGCTCGACGAGTGGGGCCTTGCACAAGTACGAAAGAATCGAGAGCACCGAGTTGAATGTCTGGAACTTGCTGCCGTTCGCTGTCGAATTAATGAACACCAACAAATTAATTTATGAGTGATGAGGCGTGCTGATTACGTCCGATCCACTTACATGGCTTGTGCACCTGGAACGTGACACGTTGGCAAAGCTCGGCAAGAATGGCGAGGTCGAGGATGATGGGCGACGCCAGAAGCGAGTCCTCGCAAGTGTTGTGCACCACGATTGTGTTGCGACCGCCCAGCATCAGTTCGCTGATGTACTCATCCATGGCACGCTTCGAGTCACCCACGTATGGAACGTACTTGATGACGACCGTGTGGTCCGGTTGGTGAAGACCTTGACCATAGAGCACTTGGTTCGAGTTGACCATATCATCGACAACTTAGGAAGACGTGAATTTAGTTAGTAAAACAACAGTACGAGCCATCTCAATGCATAATGAGAGAGGTATTTCGACACTATCGTGTGGATAGGTTACTACACATCTTCACTTTACCATTCGACTTGGATATCTCCTTGCTGCGAAACTGTTTCGGCGATGACAAGTTGTAGCCATCGTTGTTGCCCAGATGGTTGTAGCTGACGATCGAGCACGGCTTGATACCAGCACCGACGAGGAAGTCGACCAGTACGGACTTGAATTTGGTTTGGCCAGATTTGAAGTCATCACCAGCGATGAAGACGCCATGCTTATCGGCGAGTTCAATCAAGCCAGGAACGAACGTGTTTTGCGGAGAGCCATTGATATAAGTGCACTGAAATGTCAAGTGTGTCAGATATTGATCTCATTATTTGTTGATGGTTAAGTCAGAGTGATGAACTTACGCCTTCAAGAACTGATGCAACAGCGTACAGAGTCGATGGCGCCAATTCGGGTTCATTGCGCTTAATCGCAGCCATCAAGTTATCAGCAGTGTCGTGAACACCTTTGCGGACATCAGTAAAGCGCTCTGTGTTTGCCGTCCACAACACGATTATCGTATCCAAGCCGTTCTTCTGCTTGAAGTCGCGGATATCGGAACGAATCTGCTCGATCTGTTTTATCTTGTCTGCAATCGTGTGCACGTTGTCGGCTCGCACCTTTTGGTTGGCAGCAACGAATTCTGGATCGAAGACGGCCTTTCGCGGCTTCAGGTCCTTCATCAGCGGTCGCAGCTGAATTTGCAGATTGTAATCAAGTACCTTGGCACGATCCATGGCGTCAGCCAGATTCATGCAAGAAATGTCCCAGCCATCAACATACAAGTCATTCGGATCGACCATGGGCACGACATCCTTCATTGGCACATGGAATTAGATTAATTCGTTCATTCATATGAAACATTTACCTTCATTGGCACATAAATGTCATTGGCTTTCTCATCGATGCCCAGCAGGACAGTGGCCGATTGTGTGACGCTGCCGAAATAGTTGGCTTTAACAACTCCCTCCTTGGTGTGCCATTGCATGTTGTGCTTGTTGGCTAGGATCGCAGCAGTCACTGTTGAACCATTGTTGCCACCCCAGCCGACCATCATCAGACCAGTTTTTGGGACCTTGGCTTGCGTCCGGAAAGTGAAAACGGTCTTCATCGGATAGACCTGTGCGAATTAGGTCAGAAATATCGTTCGAAATTTGTCATCGTTACTTAGGCTTTGAGTAGCTCGATAAAGCGCTTTGATGACCCAAAGAAAGCAAAAGTTTGTTTATGTGATTAACATAGGGAAGTGAGAACAGAGAGTTCAAGAGAGGTAGTAGACAATTCGAGAGAGGTAGAGGACAATTCGAGAGAGGTAGAGGAACAATTCGAGAGAGGTAGAGGAACAATCCTAGAGATAAGGCCAATTAGAGCAACATTGCCGTGCAGACTTTCGGGAAAACCCTTCGTATCAGACAAAAAAAAACAGCGATTGGCTTGCAGCCGGCCTGTCTGCCGACTGAGATGCGGCAGTACACGCAGACAGGTCATCATCATCATTGACATTACCTTGATGTTTCCAGTCTTCTCGTCCTTCTTGCATCGGACATTCTCATACTCGTAATCGGCCTCGATGGCGTCCTCCGTGTAGCGGATGTTGGGCGACTGAACGACAATCTTAGCAGGCGTGTTAGCAGGCATTCTCGATTGGCGACTGGTAACAAACGACAATTGAAAACTACAGAGAATTGTAACTGCTATAATAAAAGAGCGTAGAGCAATTAACTAGTGGCTGGAGTTAGCTAGCAAGAGCAAGACTTAGATCGCTGTTTAGGCTTGAGCTCGGTCAAGTGTCTCAGATGAGAACTGATGGAGATGCAGGCCCGAGACCGCGCTTTTATATCCGCGGAACGAGTCTCCTGGAACGCGCTGGCAACTCTTTTCGAGGTCGCGCACTCCGACTCCGCACTCGTACCGGTAGATCTGAAGCACCGAGCCGAGTTCGAGACACTTGTAACGCGCGTGACGAGTACCCGAGCATGTTCCAAAGAACATTCTCGAACCGCGTCCACATTTCAATCGATGGAAAAGTACATCGTCAGCATCGCTTTGTTGCGTAGGGAGTGCCTGATTATTATTAGCTGATCCGTTATCGTTCCGACAATTATGTAAGAGATACAAACACTTCATTGGCCACATTCCGTTCCCATCACCGTCATTCATAAATCTGACAATCAAAATCTACAGAGGGTGTTCAACTAACATTGAAACACTTTTGAACATCTAATAACAATGGAATCGTTTGCATGTGCAATGATCAATTCACCATTTCTTGTCGGCCCAGATGTCCGAAGCATGAACCAAGTGTCCAATCGTACCTAAAATTCTTCAGTAACCAAATAAACTGATTTAGATGTCGAAGGTCCCATAAAAGTAGTTTCCAAAATACGCGATTTTGAAAGAGAACTTTCCAACAAATTCGGCGTTGACAATCACAAAACAGGTAGC
>JAGGCA010003239.1:69459-80308 GCA_022876805.1 Osperalycus tenerphagus | reverse complement strand
AAGTGATCAGAAAAGTGAACGGTGATCAAATCAGACAGTCTTAACTATTCTAGAGAAGAAGTGTTCGAAAGCTGGAAGCGCGGATATCGTTTGGTCAGTCGAGTGTCTGGCGGATACATTGAACACGTCAAGTAAATTCACCATCGCCGCGTTACGTCACAGCATTAAATTGAGAAGTGTTTCAAAATACCCTCATAACCCTCTGTATTACGTGCGTTCTGTCGTGATTTGCAGAAGCGTGCATCGTGCAAGCGATGGATCAGATACAAAATACCTGCACAATAGAGGAGAAAATGAGTATAACGAGTCGAGATTCGCGCCAGACAGCATTTAAATTCGAATTAATGCCCTGTGGTTAACATGATAAAATGCATAAAAATGTGAACAGAAATCATTCTTGTCCTTATATTCGGTTATTAGAGACAAGTTACTCATCTTTGAGCATTCGATCGGTGCTACTAATGAGTTGTAATAGAAGTGGGGTGACGATGCCGAGAAGGAGAAATGAAGCGATTGACAGAACGTTTGACTGACAGTGATCTCGACTCGTCACCATTCGTCTAGTATTGTTCTCTTACACACGTCATTCACCAGTCTTCACTTTGTTTTCTCCCCAGAACTGCACTTTAGATCTGTCATCTCTCCTCCCCCCCTGGTCGCCTCACGATGTTGGGGCTTCTCTGTCTCCATGTTGACCGTCTGTTTGGCGACTTTCGTTCTGCTTTTCTCACTAAATTATTCTCCCTCCCTCTAACAATAAATGCAACCATTCATAAATGTGTCATCTGTTGAGCGACATCGAGGCAAAACGCGGTCTGAAGACAGAGAATGGAATTCTCTGGTTCATACTTCCAACTCTGCGCTCCTCTCCATGCACGTCACTTCCTCCTCACCTGGACATCGACGACCCCAACACATTCATTCCGGCACTGTTTTGGTGAGTATTTGCAGATTCTCGCCATTATTTTTACTCACTATCGATGTAGATCCGATATTAAGCGAAATGGCGATGTTAGGCGAAAAACGTGATTGACAGACTGAGAATGAAGTGCAAGACGTTGTGGGACGAGGCCAACAAGGAGAATGGCGCGATGGATGACAAGTCCGGCAAACTGTGGATGCCTGAGAAAGTGATGAAGGCGATCGAAGAGATCAAGGCTGCGTGCGGATTGTCATGCATCCATTTGATGGTGGATGGCGAAGAGAAGAAGAGATTCCAACGAGTTCAGAAACGCCTAGCGAAGTGAGATGTCTGATCACGTTTTGGAGGCTGTATTCAGACACCTGGACCTCGTCGATAGAGTGTCCTACATGCTCACCTGCAGAATTTGGTGGAGTGGCCGACAAGCGGATGAAAATGTGCACATCCATCGGCAAGATACCGAAATGCTGCCACGAGAATTTGGACCCAGAAAAGCAGATCAGGAAAAATATGCTTAGAGGAGTAAACGTGATCGCGTTGATCGCCAAACACTTCAACCTGAAATGCATTCACATTAAGTCGGCGCCCTCCACCATCCTGACATCGATGCGCACCGTACACCTGCAGCACTTTTCCATTTCGCGTCCCGCTTGGATTCATGCGAACATCGACATCGAGTCGTTCAGCAAGCAGTCGAAACAGCTGAAACACTTGCAGTTACCCTATTCCTAGAGAGTGGAGATAACGTCAAGCGTCTTCGGCAACTGGTCACGGCGAGAGTCGCTCAGTCTCTATGGCTCAGATCTCGAATTTAACGGCGATACGATGGCAGCCACTCCAGACACGGTCAGAAGAGTCACCATCGACGGGCGTCATGTCACCAAAGGTGCCCTGAATGCCTTCATCACTCAGAAGCATCGCAATTTGAAGTCGCTTCATTTTAGAACATTATTCAATCAGCTTGGTGCGAACGTGATTTAGAAGATTGGCTCACACCTCGATCAGCTTGAGCAACGTGAACTCTGTGCTCGCTTCTTCTGGGTTCCAGGCACTCACCAGTTTGCGACGCATCTCGTCAAGTTGGTTCTGCAGTGTCTTCAACATACACTGAACAGAACATTGCAACTCTTAATACGTCTCTGTAAACTGCATTTTCTGGCATGCGTGCACTCAAAGAGTTCAGAGTTAAATGTTGACATCGTTATTCCTTCGGACACGGTCAAGGCACTTGGTCGTCCTGTCACAAGCTCGAAACTATCGGCTTGTCGCTCGTCAGAGGTGTCGATCTCTTGTCACTGAATTGGTTGGCGAACCTGAAACAGCTTGAGTGAGTTGCCGTTGTGCGAAGTACAAGACGAAAATTGGATCGTTTCTGTCACCAAGTCGTACAGATCATTCCAGGTGCTGTCCGTGCCCGATAACGTCAGAGTGACGACGTGACCACGTTGGCTTGGGCCGAGGCCGCAGAAGAGAAGCCGAGACAACTCACATATGTCCTAAATATGCTTAGCCCGTGTATTTATCTGCCGTCGATCGGTCGTCACATTCCCAGCAATATTGTCATCCGTGCTTGATAGTAGATCGTCGTTATTCGCGAATGTTACATTTTTGTCATTGCGTTTATTAAAAAAGCCCAGGTACATGCATTGCGTAGTATCAATTATTAGGTGTGTGAATTTGCAGAAACTTATTTAAAACCACGTAAATCGGGAGGGAAATGAGGACTAAAAAGGTCGGGATCGGGACTTTGAAAAATTGTTTTGTTACATACAAAATGAATTCACTCACTGAGGAATGCGTTCAAGTGAATGCCTTTCATCTCCTCGACGTTCATTTCCTCGACGTTCTCGTCAGACAAAAAACTTAATTTCAATTCTGGCTCGGTTGCCATCACAGAACATTTGACATCGATTGGCGCCTTTCGTACGTCATCTCACGTGCTCGACAGCTGGCCCGTTCATGATCGCCAAGATCAGCGTCCTGGTCCTCGTCCGGTTCTCTCGTTTAACTGGTGTCTTCACGCAGCAAGGACTCGACATTATCACGAGGAAGATGAGCGATCCGGCAGCGGGGAAACGCAAATTAGACGCTGACCAAGATGACGGTTGCAATGGTGAGGCGAGCGACCAGTTGGTGCCTGTCAAGAAGAACAGAATCACTCGAGAAGCGGTGCCGCAGGAAAATTATTACGATTCGGACTATTACATCGAGGATGGCCTGCGCAAAGTATATCCGTATCACTACACGTACCACAGTTTCTGCAAGAGACGATGGGTAGACAGGAAAGTGTTCGATGTCCTGCGCGAATTCCGACTGCTTCCTCAAGACACGCTGGTTAGCTAATGAATATTCAGTGCCGTTTTCATGTAGTGAGCATTGCTGATGGTCTTTGTTTAGGAATTGCGGTTTCAAACGAGTGCATGTCGAGTGAATGGTCATCAGATCGACAAGGATTACGTAATGAAAGACGGTGACTTGTTGACGAATTACGTTCACCGGCACGAGCTTCCAGTTCTGGCAACGCCAATTAGGTTGATACACAGATGCGACGACTTTATTGTCATCGATAAGCCTCCATCCATCCCTGTACATCCGTGCGGTCGATACAGGCACAATTCGATTGTCTACCTGCTTCGTCGCGAGCACAACATGACCGATCTACATAGTGCGTATGCTTTATTCCTTGTCCTAGTCGATTCGGCATCTAATTTTTATTCTAGTCGTCCATCGCCTTGATAGGTTGACTTCTGGAATTTTGATTATTGCACGAAATTTGAGCCGAGCCCGTATGCTTGAAGAAGAGATCAGAGGACGGACGGTGATTAAAGAATACGTGTGTCGAGTGGAAGGAGATTTTCCTGAGTATGAAATCAGTGATGAGGAGAAATGTTGGTTTCTAAAATGTCCTTAATGTTTAGCGGCGAAATTGTGTGCGAAGAACCCATCGAAGTTATATCGTATAAGATTGGACTCTGTATCGTCAGCACGAATGGTAAACAGTGCAAAACGTCTTTCAAGAAACTGAACTATAACGGCAAGACGAGCGCAGTTCTCTGCAAACCCCTCACGGGTCGCATGCATCAAATCCGCGTTCACTTGCAGTTTCTTGGACATCCCATTGTCAATGATCCTCTCTACAATAGTGATGTTTTTGGTCCCCACAAAGGGAAAAATGGTGATCGTAATGGAATGACAAATGATCAGGTAAGAACATTTTCTCAAACTCGACTGCCATTAATTGATACTTTTCTCAGATAATTGAAGCAGTTAGTAATCTTCATACGGTTAGCAAATGGGAAGCCAACGATGATAACTTTGACGCCGTTGCCGGGAATGGGCGGCACAATCAAGACGAAATATACAATGACGATAAAAGAGATGTTGCGATCAAAGCATTGAGTCATTATTTGAAAGACCAGACGTGGCACCAATTGCAAGAGAAGTAAGTACACCACAGGGGTCATCGACAATTTAAGTTAAATACAATCGATCGTCATAGGTACAGATTCAATGCGAGCAAGGTGATCAAGGATGCAGACTGCGACGAGTGTCAGAAGAAGTACATCGACCCGCAACCGCAGCATTTACTAATCTACTTGCACGCATTGCGCTATCAAGTATGGACAATTTCATGGGACCTAGAGAGGAGAACTGAACCTGATTTTTTAATTGATAGGGTTCAGACTGGAAGTTCGAAAGCGAGTTGCCTGTGTGGACGAGTGCCGATTGGAAAGATTCACCATAGACTCTGCAGTAGCATTAAGGAGCAGTTAATTTAGTAAATGACACTCGCTATTTCAGGCCGTAAATTGCAAATCGATTGCAATTTAAGAGAGGAAATTAACAGGAAGACAACTTGGAAGCCTAGCGAGAAGCACATTTGCAATAATGGGGAGACGTAATTTGTGTATCTACCACTGACAATACATTAATTAGAGCGAAACTGTCTCGAAGGAAATTGTTTAGAGAACAAGTGGCGTGAAGGTTGTGTAATTCCTGTGTGTTCGTGCAAATTTTAGTCTTCCTCTTCGGGTATTTATAGCAATTCTGAGACTGCGCATTGCGTGATTGATCTGATAACAGTCCCGCAAGACCTTCGTCGAGAATTTCCATTCACCTATCACCTTCACCTGCAATGATTCAGTGCCATTAATCGTCAGACGCGTGTAAATGTCGTGAACGCGTCAATTTTACAATTTACTAGTGTAGTTGACATTTTGACGGCTTTATTTGCGACACTGCGCTGAGAATTAAATATCAAAATTATGTCATCTGCACGCTTCGCGAGATACATTCTCGTAGTTGGCGGAAGCAGCATTTCGGCGATGGCTGCTTACAAACTCGCCGGCAATAGAAAGGTAAATATGAGTTTTATTTTACTAAACGTTCTCTGCTCTCCTGAAATTGTTCTTTTGTTTTTATCGTCGACATGAACAGAGAAATGAAATCAGAGCAGAGACTTCGAAAAATGGACTCAAACCTATTTCGAGCAAAGGATTGCCATCGAGGGTGGAACAGTTAAAGTCTCTTGAAGAAACAGCACTGTTCGACGTGCTGGTCATCGGTGGAGGTGCTACTGGCTGTGGTGTAGCTTTGGATGCGGTCACAAGAGGTCTCACCACAGCATTGGTCGAATTGGATGATTTCTCGAGTGGTACCTCGAGCCGATCGACGAAGCTCATCCATGGTGGAGTCAGATATCTGCAGAAGGCCATTTTCAATCTCGATTATGCTCAGTACAAGATGGTGAAAGAAGCGCTGCACGAACGAGCCAACCTCTTGGCCATTGCACCACATCTGTCTGCGCCCTTACCAAGTATGTTCAGTCTGAGAAGTACGCGAATACCTACGATTAATACACTATCTCGTTTTCTTTCGTGTCAGTAATGTTGCCAGTTTATCGCTTATGGCAAGTACCGTACTACTGGCTCGGAATCAAATGTTACGATTTTGTTGCCGGTCGCAAGAACGTCAAGTCAAGTTATTTCTTGTCAAAGAAATCGGCTCTCGAATTGTTCCCGATGCTAAAAAAAGAGAATCTGTGTGGTGCGATCGTTTATTACGACGGTCAACACGACGATGCCAGGATGTGCCTTGCCATTGCCTTAACCGCTGCCAGATATGGTGCGACCATCGCCAATCACATTGCAGTTACCAAACTCCACAAGGACGACAATGGTAAACTTAACGGAGCGCGAGTTAAAGACTTGCTGACTGGCAAAGAATGGAATGTGAAGGCGAAGTGTATCGTCAATGCGACTGGTCCGTTCACTGACAGTATACGCAAGATGGATAATCCTGACACACCAGCTATTTGCCAGCCGAGTGCCGGTGTGCACATTGTTCTCCCCGGCTATTACAGTCCCGAATCGATGGGTCTGCTTGATCCGGCCACCAGCGACGGCCGAGTAATCTTCTTCTTGCCATGGCAGAAGTTTACCATCGCTGGCACGACAGACAAGTTGTGCAATGTGTCGCACAATCCATCGCCAACAGAAGCTGATATTCAATTCATTCTGACAGAGGTGAAGAATTATCTGAACCCTGACATTAACGTACGACGTGGCGATGTGATGTCGGCGTGGGCTGGAATTCGACCTCTTGTTTTAGATCCGTCGAAACCAAACACCGAATCAATAGCTCGGAATCACATCATTCACACGAGTCCTAGTGGACTTATCACAATTGCTGGTGGGAAGTGGACGACTTACCGGCAAATGGCAAAGGAAACTATCGATGCCGCTATTAAGAACAATCCAGACGTGAAACCCGTTCGTGATTGCCAAACAGATGGATTACTTCTGGAAGGAGGGGAGCAGTGGACACCGACAATGTACATTCGATTAGTGCAAGATTATGGTCTGGAGCCGGAAGTCGCTCAGCACTTAGCTCACACCTACGGTGATCGCGCATTCGCTGTGGCAAAATTGGCCGAACTAACGGGAAAGAGATGGCCAGTGACGGGAAACAGATTACACTCGGAGTTCCCGTATATCAGAGCCGAAGTCCGATTCGCAGTGCGAGAATACGCATGTTCTGCCATCGACGTGATCGCCAGAAGACTGCGATTGGCGTTTCTCAATGTCGAAGCTGCTGAAGAAGCTCTTTCGCAAGTGGTTGATATCATGGCTGAGGAACTGAAGTGGAGCAATAAAGAGAAGCAGCAGCAGTATGAGAAAGCCATCGAATTTTTGAGCAAGGAAATGGGCCGAAATGTCAACAAGGAACTGAGAGATCAAATTCCCATCAGCTTGTCGAAATCGGAAATTAATCAGTACACGAAACAATTTCAGGGTATTGACTCGGACAGAAAGGGTTATATCGCTGTCAATGATTTGCGAAGGCATCTTAAGGCGAGTATTAATATACAAAGAGTACTTTTTGCTCACATTTCCACCTTTCTACACCAGGCATCCGGCATGAAATTCAACGAGACCGAGTTGCACGAAATGTTGAGCGAGGTGGACATCAACAAGAACGGACAAGTGGAGTTGGGCGAATACCTCGAACTGATGAACGCTCTCAAGCACGGTGCCATTTCGCACAGCAGATTCGCTAAAGCCTTGGCCAGTTATGATGCGTTGGCCAACAGGATCTCGGTCGAGAGAAGTGGTGGAGGACTGTAATTAAATCCAATATGCAGCTCGAGTTGAATGCGAAAGAGGTTGATTTTAGGAATGGCAATTCTCGTCTATGGTACCGCGAAAATAGCAAGCTTGCCGACACTTTTGAGTACTACTCGCCTTTGCGTAATGGTTGATAAAATTAACAATACTTGTTGTAGATTGTCCATTGCGTAATCGGTCATCTTCTACCCTGCTATGAGCAACTGCAATTTGTGATCGAAACGGCCACGGACCCTAAAGAGTTCCGTAAAACCGAAAGAGAATCATAAATTCTTTCCCCGTTCACTGAAAATAGCAGATTCTATCCACCCTATTCGGAATTTTAGAAAACTCGAAACTAATGATAAGACTCACATGACGGAAAAATTAGTAAGTGACAAGATCTTATCACACAAACGAATTGCTATTTCATAAACGATGAGATTTATGTGTTGATGTTTTGTTATGTGAGCTGCAAAATACATTAAAAACGGATATTTGTGCACAGTTGTGACCAAAACGGTCGCATGATTGAGATTCTAATCAGAGTGCGCGACACATGGTATAAAAGATGAAGGTGAGAACGATTAAGGCGAATAAGGCGCAGTGCCCTGGATGAGGCGCGACCGCGGGATTGCATCCGTCCTCGGCACAGTAACATTCCTCCCAGTACACACCATTCTCGCGATACCCCCAGTCGCAACCCCACGAAATGCCTGCATCAATTAATTAATTTAGTTAAATTTTTCTCAATGGTACTGGGTTCATCGTCGTCTGCTACGCACCTCTCTCGCTGACTTGAGCACATCTCCTGATCACCGTTCTCCACCTGCCGTCCCAAATAAAGCCCCTCGGTCCCTGTTGAATGGACTTGTAGCAAAAAGTGCCTGTGAAGAGACAATAAATGAGTCTATTTCAAAAGAGGAGTCCAGATCAAAGTCCGTACCTGGTGTAACGGCCTCTTCGCCCATGCAATCAACTGGAGAAAGATGGAAAGAGAGTGGTTAGGGCATTGCCGAGAACCACTGCTAACGATAAGAGCCTAACCTGGTGAGTTCCGCGATGCGCCAAACTTTTCGTAGGCACCACAATTGTCCACACCTTTGCCATCTTCATCACTTGAGCACTGGTAACACTTAATCGATGTCGCTGGAGACCCAAAAGTGAAAAGCAAATAGAATGAAAAGGAACCAAAGTTCCGACACTAACGAACTGACCTGTCCTCAGAAGTGCGGCGAGGTAAGTGGAGAATAGAATAAATGTGTTTATTCTATTCATGTCTGCGTTATTTTGTGGACCTTCGACAAGCACACATCTGCAGACAACTCGTAATTGTGTCGACCATTAGCGTAGCGGAATGAAGACTCACTGCAGGTAAGTCGATGATGAAGGATCCACAGGTAACTTGATTCTCTTGGCGAGTGGAATGGGAATGGGCGAGGCACCAACACGAGCTGGTTACCAAGAGATTCGGTTTGTGTGTTGTCCTTTCTACCATTTAGGATTCGGTTACTGCTTCTATGGATTGATAGTCGGTTTTATACAATCATGTTGATTAATTTTGTTCTGTTGTCACTTTTCGTTACCATTGGTAAGATAATTAAGCTCTGTCTTCGCCTTGTTTGAGAATCATGAGTGCCAAAGTCACGTTGCCGGCTTGAGATTATCAACACGATTTGCTCGATTAATGCTCAGATCTCTATTTCCTGCTCAGGTGATTGTATCAAATGTTGGGTGTGTCGAAGCGATGCTGATCCGAAGTGCTCTGATCCATTCGATAATTCCACTCTGCCCATTACTGACTGCGAAGTGTACAAACTCAGCCATCTCCGTGGTGTGATATCATCTCGATGTTAAAGTTGTTGCAGAAAGATTGATATGATTTTTCTTGCAGAGAAACAAGGAGACTATGGAATATTGGTGAAGGAATGGCACGAAAAGCACCCGGAATCATCACCACCACCAGAACCGAGACCCATTCGTGCTACCATGTGTAGAAAGTAAGTAAGCTTCGTTTTATTACATAGCGGCATTCACATAAGATGGTTATTTAACTCCTAGGATACGGCAGAAGGTGGAAGGCAACTGGAGAACCATCAGAAGTTGTGCATATTTGGGTGAACCAGGTCAGTAAATCATCTATTGATGATCACAGTTTGAGAGTGCTGTGAACTCAGGAATTTATCGTCGACAAACATGTAGTGATTAGATTAAGTTGCGAGACTTTACAAACGTTCTCTCCCGGTCTATTTTAGGAGAAGGAACAGGAAATGAAAATCACTGCCTGATCCGACAAGGTTAGCATTCCAATAGACGATCAAAATAACCAACTCTAAGTCCTAAATCTAGGTACTCACGATGTCTACATCGAGTACTGCACTTGTAACAGCAAAGATGGATGCAATTCATCGACGTCAATCACATGTTCACTGATCGCAGTTATCTCAATGATAGCAATCTCACTGGCCGCATATTTCGTTAGACGATGAAATAGCGAAGTTATTTGCGGCGTCCGTTCATTTATCATCGACCTATGCAGTTCGCATAGTGATGCACTCAATGCCTCAAGGCTCAGCTCACTAATATCGACTAGAATTTACTAGAAAATTCTTACGATTCAATTTGATTTTATACCTTTTTACAATTTGCACAATTTTACATCTCTCTGACTATGACAAATGAAGAAAAACGCGACTAGATTTAAATCCACGGCCACAGAATGGAATCTTTGGCGCGACCGAGTTAGTGTTGTTTATCGCTCTACTTTCGCGTAGCCGATTTGTCTCCACGGGAATAGATCGTCATTTCTGGGCTGAGAGAGTTCATTAATGCTGGAAGTTCCTCAATTGACGTTGTAAGACGTAATCTATGTATTTGTTGTGTCCTAAGTGTTGTTAAATTAACACTGTTAATCCTGTCTGTCGAACACCGTCACCGCCGTGTTACCAAATTTGTCGTGCGTGTTCCACAAAAATAGATCTCAACCAGAACTCTTCTCTGACATATGTGAGGTCATATATGATTTGCGTCAAAATTTAATCCGATTTCATTCATTCATCTTTCATGAGTGGCTCTAAATTTTGGCACCTCATCAACGGGTCTACTTGGACAAGCCATACCACTGATTCATACTGAATTGTTGAACGCTTGTGAAGTGAGGCATCGCACGAAGCAGAACTTATTGCTCGAATTATTGCTCTAATTTCACTTAAACAAGTGATTCGAGCGGAACGAAAATAAGCTTGCATGTTTGTTATCGTTTGGCGATTTGGTTTCAGATAAAACAAATTAATAACGACTCCGGAAAGCTTGAGACGACAGT
>JAGGCA010003239.1:43606-69427 GCA_022876805.1 Osperalycus tenerphagus | reverse complement strand
GTGTGTGTGGAGTCTTTGATTTGGACGTCGAAAATAGCATTTCGTCGAGCTTTAATTCACTCCTCCTCACATAGAACCGAGCGCATCTTTTACACACGAAATCTTTTCTTGGCTCCTACCTAATTTCTCGCCGCTTTTCTTTCGCTGCCTGGTCGTCTTACGCGCGCCTCATACCACTCATCTTCGTCTTCGCTCCAAGTATGCCAAGATTGGCGATACCAAAAACAGCAGCAGCATCGACAACAAGTTTATGTGCCTTCCTTTCGAAGACTTCAACCGTCTTCGTGAGTCTCAATGTTCCTCTGACGTGCGTCAAGTGTCAAGAACTGCGATCGGCCGGCGAAATTCGCCGAGCATGATTTGCTTGTACTGGTAGTGAAGGAGGTAAGTTTGAAATAATTTCCATGAATAAGACATCGTGTATAACTTTGGCCACATCTGCATCAACGCATTATCATTGCCGGCTGGAAAGTGATGCGAGATGCACGCTGCGCATCTATCAATGCTGATATCGCTATATTTAGATATCGTGCTGACTTCGTACATCTGGATCAGTAGAGCGTTCAAATTTTCATGTATTAACACCAACGAATTATTCAAACAACTTTCCGTAAACTTCGTACTATTCGAATCTGCAGACAACGACATTATCGCTTCCTGAATATGTCATACCGATCGTACAGAGCGTCCAGTTCTTATCGCTACAGCAGTGAAGGTAAGTTAATACTGACCGCTTCTCGAGATCAAAAATTGACAACGTCATTATGTCAGGACTCGGCGACGAATCCTACAGCCGAATCTCAACATCCACTCGCTCGACTAACCTGCCATTGATAACCGATCCCGATGATGGGACTTCAGTTTACCGACGATCATACAGGTCGACGACAATAACGGGTGGCGATGACGATTCACTCGAGCTGCCATCAACGAGACGGGCACTGCGTGGCCCATCAGTGGAAGATGAGCTCGACTACAGCGGCAGTGGAAGTTATCGACGGTCATCGAAACTGTCGTCCAGATACACTGCATCGATCGACGACGACAACGAAAGTTCGCACGTGTCGCGCCGGACAACCTCATCGCGATTAAGCAGTAGTATCGATGACGACGATTATACGAAAATATCGTCGCTTCGAACATCGAAACAGGGCAGTGTCGACGAGTCCGCGAGTGGCACTTTGCGCCAGTCTTCACTTCTGTCTGAAGAAGACACGCACGCAAAGCGGTCTTACTCCCGATCTCCGATCTCTCAGTCCATCGATGAAGATGACGGTTCGGCGTCAATCAGCACTTACCGGGCTGCTCGTCTCTCGCGTATGTCTCAGTCGATGTCTCAGGACAAGGAAGATGTCGATCTACTGACGAAATCGCGGTACTATCTGCGGTCGCCGCCGACGTACGAAAAGGTGAGTGAATTTCTTTATGCTTATGAATTCCATTGCATGTCACTTGCTAAGTTTAGATTATCAGTATGGTGTCGCGGCACAGCAAGGCGCCTATACATCGGTTTGTCAGCACTCTTCTTGTGTGCACCACGTTGCGTAATGTCGCCGTCATGAATGATGCACACGGTCGGTCGTGTTAGAACAGTTCCAACGCTAATCGCGGAGGGCCCAAAGAGAGATGTGCGACACGCTGCCAACTTTCGTCTCACCCATCTTGCATTACTTGCTTTGTCATAATCTTGTTATATGAAGTTGGCCTAGATGTGAAATTGAGGATACGCACAGGCAGACTGCACGCTACGTTAAGCGTTTTCTTATGGCGACTCACAGGACACGAATTCCGCTCATTTGCTCATAAAGGGAACCTTTTGTGCTCGATACACTCAAGCGAAACACTCTCGAAATGCTTCTATCGAGATAAAGTGCATCTTCTGCATATTTCACTCTCATTAATCATACTTCAGCGGAACAAGCTAGAGGATGAGGTTGTCTACCTTCCATAAATTGTATCGCTTTCACGATAATGATGATGCGACAGAACGAGATGTGTCTTAAACAGCAATCAGACGGCGTCGGAAACGCATCCAGTTTCTATTTGCTTTACGCCCACTAAATAGTTAGTGAAGAAAGACTGTCTAAGAATGTTACTTTAATTATTTATGTTTATGACTCGTCCATTGCAATAACGCCGTCTCTGTAATTGATTTTCAAATTAGCAGCATATCTCGCTTGTTTGCGTGCCATTCTTCACCTGATGCAACTTCATATAACTCGTTGTGCAGCCGGCAAAAACAGTTTTGGTCTTTCTTTAAACGCCTTCTGACTTCAGTTCGTAAATTTTTCGTTCACTAGGACAGACGAGGTTCAGCTGCCGGAAACAATGGCAGTGGCCAGTCGACACCCAAAGCCAGAGCTTCACCGAGGGCATCGCTGATCGTCAGAGCATTGGGTGAGTGGCTTGTACTCGACTAATTAACTGCATGTTACGCGATAATGACGCACCACATCGAATTTGCAGGATCTTCGATTGACAAAGATGATTCTCGACCCACAACCCCAGGAGGAACCATACTGCCACACGCACCTAAATTTAAAATCAAACTTAAGGACACCGAACTGGTAGAAAGTTCGACGGCCAGGTTCGAACTGATTGTCCGAGGAATGCCGATACCAACTGTGAAATTGTAAGTTGCAATTGTTCATTATCAAAAGTCATTCACAGTCTTGTACCAACATTTCCGTGGTTGCAGTTACAAAGATGGCAATGAATTAGTTCAAAACAATCGAGTTCGAGTCAATATTGAAAGTAAAGAAAATTACCAGTTGATCATCGATAATGTCAAGTCGGAAGACGCTGGCGAATATCAAGTTGTGGTGAGCCTGTATTTTTGTTTAGGGGCGTGATTAGATATCACATTAAATTCAGAATTTAGTCTGCATCAAGTAAGTTGCATTACAATTTATGAGTTTTCCTTTTCTCTAGGCATCAAACAGCGAAGGAAAAGACATCACGGCAGCAAAAGTGACCGTTACAAGTGCGTTGTGAAGTATATTCATTATGTTCAATTTCTAATTGGAATTGGTTTGCAGTGGACAGAGATGCAAAGTTTCAAGGAATGGAAGAACTCGAGGAGGAAATGCGCAAAACACCATCTCGTCTGACCCCCGATTCGGCTCGTGTAAGAAGTCCTCTGTTCAAGTGGTTCAGAGATGGGCAAGAATTCGAAGTTAGTGAACGATTTCAGGTGCAACTGGACGAACAGGAAGACACGATCGCTATGATGTTTCAACACGTCAGTCCTGAAGACGCTGGTTTTTATACGTGCATTGCGGCCACGAGCGGTGGTAAACTTTCATGCAGTGCAGAACTTACAGTCCAGGGACAAGTTCGACAACTTCTTCACGATCCTGAAGCACCAACGATCAAAGCATCCATGCAGGATGTCGAAGTCAGTGAAGGCGCATCGGCAATGCTCGAAGTGAAAGTGACCGGATTTCCGAAACCGGATATCAAGTGGTACAGAGATGATAAAGAAGTGGAAAGTGGTGGCCGCATCAAGTTTCTCTATGAAGATCTCGAAAGTTACGCACTCATTATCAAGAATGTCCAGACGAGTGATACGGGAACTTACAAAGTGATCGCTGAAAATTTCTTGGGCAAAGTCGATACTAGCAGCCAGCTTACTGTCACATCGTCGCCAAGGATTAAGAAGCAGCTGAAAGATAAATCGGTTATGGCTGATAAAGAATTGAAGCTTCAAATTAAGGTCGAAGGCCAGCCAACTCCGGAAGTCAAATGGTATAAATTTATTATATCAACACTCGCAATGATAGGAAGTTATTAATATACTATCATTCTTCCCTAGGTACAAAGATGGACAGCCAATCAAAGAAGGAGAGAGAATTGCGTTCGTCCACGAAGAAGAGGAAGTGTTCGAGTTGGTTATCGAGAAGGCTCAAGAAGAAGACAGTGGCAATTATTCCTGCATAGTCAGCAATGCCAGTGGTCAGCAAACTGGCTTCGCCAACGTTGTCGTGAGTTCAGGTCCAAAAGCTCCGACCTTCGTCGACCGCATGAAGAGTGTCGAAGTAGCTGCAGGTGAAACAGCAGAGTTCGTTGTTAAAGCGGGCGGCACACCTAAACCGAGCGTGCAGTTCTTCAAAGATGGAGTCGTCATCGAAGAAGAAGCTGGAAAGTATCACATCGCTCAACAAGAAGATAACAACTACAAGCTCATAGTCGAGGAAGTGAAAGCCGACGACAGTGGCAAATACAGCTGTAAAATCACCAACGATATGGGTGCGCAAATCTGTGACGCTGATTTGTCAGTCAAAGCAAAGCCGGCATTCACCAAACGAATGACGGACAGCGAGGCACGAGAAGGTGACCAGGGCATCGAATTCGATGTGAAAATTGACAGCTCGACCAAGCCTAAAGTGAAGTGGATGCATGAAGACAGAGAGATAGTCGCCGGAAGCGATTTTGAGTTTGTCAGTGACGAAGCGAGTGGTAGTTACATTCTCAGAATACCGAAAGTATCTTCGCAGTTCTCTGGAAAATATAGTTGCGTATGTCCTTTTTTATCAGATATCAGTGATATCACATCAGATTAAGTTCGGAATTTACTATAGTTTCTCTTTTCGTGTAGGTGGCATCCAATGCGGAAGGAAGTTCTCAGAGCAGTGGAATTCTCACCGTTAATACGGGTGCCAAATTCACTGAAATGCTAGAAGACGTTGAAGTGAGTGAAGGTCAAGAAGTTCGTCTCTCTGTCAAAGTTGTTGGAAATCCACCGCCAACTATCAGATGGACGAAGAATGACGAAGAAATGAAAATTGATGGCAAGCACATTCGATCTTTCGAAGAAGAATCTCTGAGTTACACGCTGGTTATTGAACACACATCGAGAGAAGATTCTGGTCAATACTCTTGTGAAGTAAGTTTATAATTGTATGATTAGTAAGTTGCTACTATTAGGTATTACTACTATTATATCAGCACTCTATTGATTAGTGTGCTCAGTACTAGTGTGTCTCGTTTTAAACTACATTCCTGACAGAGAGGGTCAAATCCCCTTTTTCCAATACCGACCTGTTTTCGAAAAATAAATAATTCTGCATTAATTAAGCTGTGTTAAAATGAACGAAAATTAATTATCCTTTTCTCGTAGGTTTACAATGTTTACGGAAAAGACAGAACCAGCAGTAATGTAAAAATTGGCGCCGCTGCTGGAAAACCTGGAAAACCGAAATTCTCGCAAACTCTTCAGGATAAACAAGTTGCTGAGGGAGAGAAAAACGTCGAACTCATCGTCAAGACCGACCAAATGCCACCAAATCAGAAGCCGAACATTCGCTGGTATATCGATGGAATGGAAATCACTGAGATAAAGAACAATTACAAAATTCAGAATGAAGAAAATAATGATACATATAAGCTCGTTGTGAAATCAGCTTCTAAAGACAGTTCAGGTACTTACACATGCAAAGCGGAAAACTCGTACGGCGAAAGCGAAACCAGTGCCCAGTTTACGGTCATCACGAAGCCAAAATTCAAGCAAAGACTCGACGACGTTGAAGCTACCGAAGGCGAAACTATCACGATGTCCGTCAAAGTGGACGCCGAAGCCAAAGCTGATGTGACGTTTTTCAAGGATGGTAAAGATCTAAGCACAGAGTTTGTGGAAGAGAATGTGAAGATTAGCAAAGTGGTCGAAGGGCAAGAGGAAATTCACATACTTGAAATTGAAGACATCCACATAAAAATGACTGGTTGTTATCAAGTTGTGGTAAGTCTGTGTTTTCGTCAGCAGCGTGATTAGATACGACATTAAATTCTGAATTTAATATTGCGAATGATAATTGTACGATGCATATACAATCAGTAGCACTCTGTCGGCGTGATGCGTACGTCTTGCACCTTCACTCCATAGAGAGGATTAATTTCTGGTGGCGACTGTCTGATTGTCATCTTGCGCATGTTGCAGTGATTCGATTGTCGTTTCCCTGTAGATCGAGAATAGAGTCAGATCAAACACGCATTTCCAATACCTACCTCCTTCTAAGAAGAATTAACGTAAGTTGAATTCGAATTTACGATCGTTTTCCTTGTTCTCATAGGCTAAAAATCAGTTCGGAGAAGCCAAGTGTGAGGCCGACGTCGATGTCTTCAGTCAACCGAAGATTGTAAAGGATTTGTTTAACCAGGAAGTCGCTGTCGGAGAAGATGTTGTATTCGAAGTGCAAGTCTATGGAAGTCCACAGCCAATCGTTTCCTGGTGCAAGAATGGAGAAGGAATTGCCGAAAGTGACCGAGTTTTTACCGAGGGAGAGGGCGATGTCGACAAACTAAAGATTCTTAAAGCACAACCGGAAGACGCGGGAATTTACAGCTGCAAAATAGAGAACCGATTGGGAGAAGCGAAGACTCACGACGCTGAGCTCAAAGTGCAAGGAGGTCATGATGAGAACGCTGCCAACAGACCACGAATTGTCAAAGATCTAGTCGACAAGGAAGTTCGCAATGGTGAAGACGCTGTAATCGAAATTAAAGTGGACGGAAATCCAAAGCCAACTGTAACCTGGTACAAAAATGGTGAGAAAATATCTGCCAATGACAAGTTCCAGATCATGAGCGACGGTGGCATACATGTTTTAAGAATTAATCAAGCGAATGCCGACGATGCCGCTTCCTATCATTGCAAACTCGACAATCATTTTGGAGAAGCTCAATCTCGTCATGCTAAGTTGACTGTAAAGTCTGGCAAACCACTGATCAAGAAGGATCTCGTCGATCAAGAAGTAAAAGGTGGCGATGACGCAGTTTTCCAAATTCAAGTTGATTGTGATGGAAAGCCAAAAGTGACCTGGTACAGAAATGGTGAAAAGCTAACAGGAAACGAGAGAATTGCCATGCAGACAGATGGTAATATTTACAGACTAAAAATAGCGAACGTACAAGCAGATGATGGTGCAAATTACAGTTGCAAAGTAAGAAACGATCTCGGCGAAGCGGAATCGCGCAGTGCAAAATTAGCAGTGAAGGAAGACGCAGATAGTAAAGCGCCGAAATTCGTTCGCGGAATGCAAGACACGACCGCAATCATCACAGATACAGCTAGGTTGGAGGTTGAAGTCACTGGCAAGCCAGGCCCTGTTATCAGCTGGTTTAAAGATGGTCAGCCAGTGGAAGCAAGTTCGCGAATCCAGATGATTGATGGTGACGGCAATGTTCACGCTCTCGTTATCAAAGATCTCACTGCCAGCGATGCTGGGAAATATGCTTGCAGAATAGCTAATAGGCTTGGTCAGGCCAAAACGGAAGCTACTCTGACTGCTCAGGGTGAGTGAGCCTCTATTCACACTGGCAAACATGATTGCAACCAAAATTATAATTTCAGAGCCACTATCACCGAAAATTTCACGACTTGATAATATCGAAGCATCTAAAAATTCTTCTGTCAAGTTGCAAGCGGAAGTTATCGGTCGACCGCAGCCTAAAGTCATCTGGATGAAAGACGGTGAAGAAGTTTCACGGAGCCTCGTTTCGAGTGATGTGCCAAACAATATTCACACGTTGAGCATTACAAAATTGACAGATGCCAATGCCGGGACGTATACAATTGTGAGAATTGTTTGCATTTAAGAGTTTGTATCCAAATTTACGATAGTTTCTCTTGTTTCATAGGTTGCGAGCAACACGGCGGGCGAAACGAGAAAAGATGCGACTGTTAAGATATCCAAAGAAGGAGATGAGGAGGGAGTGAAGCGGAAACCGAAATTCACCAAAGGATTGGCTGACATGAGCGCTAAGGAGGGCGACGAAATGATCGAGATGATGGTGAAAGTTGATGCCTCACCAAAAGCGACCATCAAGTGGATGTGCGACGATAAAGAAATCGCGGCGGGAGCACATTTTCAGATTACAAATGATGACGCCAATGGTATATACATTCTAACAATACCAAAAATAACTTCAGATAGGTCTGGGAAGTACACATGTATGGCTGCGAATAGTGAAGGCGATACCGAAACGAGCGGCATTCTAGCTCTGAGTGCTGGTGCGAAGTTTACTGAAAATTTGAATGAGGTTGGTGTGCTAGAAGGTGGACGAGTGCAGCTTTCCGTCAAAGTTACTGGAATTCCTGCTCCGTCACTTACGTGGTTCAAGGATGGTAAAGAGTTAACGGTCGATGGAGATCGTATCACGTTCACCGAAGAGAAAGTGACTGATACAGAAACGCGTCACACACTGGTCGTAAGTCGAGTATCGAGCGGTGATTGTGGTGAATATAGTTGTGAAGCGAAAAATGTCCATGGAAAAGATCGAACTACGGGTATGATGAGAATGGCTGGAAAGCCGACATTCACGAAGGGTCTTGAAGACAAGACGGCTGGTCATGGCGAAAGAAACATCGAACTGGTCGTTCAAACAAGTCACCAGCCTTTCAAGTCAGTTATAAAGTGGTACTTCAATGGTGAAGAAGTCACTCTGTCAAACAGCAATTACGATATCGTTTGTGACGACAGTACAGATACTTACAAGCTCATCATCAAGTCGGTGTCTGATAGCGTGACCGGCGCGTACAGGTGCACAGCTTCTAACGATGACGGTAGCTGTCAAACAAGTGCCAACTTCTCTGTCGTTAGAAAACCAAAAATTACAAAACATCTCGAGGATGTCGAAACGACCGAGCATCAAACCATCCAGATGACTGTGAAAGTAGCCACTGATCCAAAGGCGGAAGTCAACTTCTACAAGGATGGTCAACATTTGAGTACTGGTGGTATTGACGCTCCCGTTAAAATCAAGAAAGTGGTCGACCAACGCGACGAAACGTATACTATCGAAATAGAGGATATCCGAGTGAAGATGGAAGGAACTTATGAATGTGTTGCGAAAAACGTTGCTGGAGAAGTGGCGAGTAAAGGAAGAGTCAAAGTGGTCGGCAAACCGAGAATCATTAAAGATCTTTCCGATAAGGAAGCTCGAAGTGGTGAAGAAGTCGTATTTGAAATTCAGTTTGATGCCAGACCCAAGCCGACAGTGACTTGGTTCAAGAACGGCGAACAACTAACGGCCAGCGACAAGGTGTCCATGGAAGTTGATGGTGATACGCAGAGACTGAAGATTATCGAAACGGACTTGAGCGATGCTGCTGTTTACAGTTGCAAGATAGAGAACACGCTCGGCTCGGCCAGTTCTTATGGTGCCAAACTGACAGTGAAAGAAGCCCGAGATAAGCGAGCAGCGGACGGTGACAGTCAAGCACCTCATTTCATTCGTCGAATGAAAGACGCGATGGGAGTCGTTTCGGACACAGCGAGATTCGATGTCCAAGTGCACGGAAAGGTAGCCGACAATCAGTTTTGTAATGCTTGTGTATAAATGTCTGACGACTTTTCGTTTCGCAGCCAAGTCCTCAAGTAACTTGGTTCAAGGATGGCAAGAAGGTGGAAGCAAGTTCCCGGATTGAGATGACCACGAGTGAAGATGGTTGCTACTCACTTGTTATTAAGCAGCTGCACAGAAGAGACGAGGGAAATTTTGTTTGCATGGCTTCGAATAGAGTCGGTGAAGTTAGAGACGAGGCAATGCTTATAACGCAAGGTCAGTAGTAATAATCGATCATGTCAAATTCATCACATAAAATAACCTATCAACACTTGAATTCTTTAGAGCCACAAGCACCAATTATCCTAAGACTTCATGACATCGAAGCGCCAGAAGGTTCTGCTGTCAAGTTGGAAGCCGAGGTGATTGGCCGACCAAAACCGAGTATAATTTGGAAAAAGGATGGCGAAGAACTGGGTATCAATATAACTGCTACAGATCCGAACAGCAACGTGCATACGCTGAATATTAAGACGTTGACTGAAGCTTGTCAGGGCAAATACACGCTCGTTGCACAAAACATCGCTGGTCAAGCCAGAAAAGACATCGTCGTCAAGATTGTCGACAAGGAGAACAAAGGAGAAGAAACGCGTTTCGCAGACAGACCGCAAATCCGAAAATTCCTACGATTTACTGAAGGCGAAGAAGGCAAACCAGCACGACTGGAAGCGCAAGTTGCCGGTAATCCTGATGAGATTATCTGGATGAAGAACGGAGAAGTTATTACACCGAACGAGCACTTCGGTTTCGTTCGTGAACCGAACGGCATTGTCGCTTTGTTGATCGATTCAGTTGCCCCAGATGATGAGGGAACGTTCAAAATGGTAGCAAAAAACAAGCATGGTGAAATGACAACGAAAGCACCATTTGTGGTGAAACCAGCAGCGAAACAAAAACAAAAGCAAAGACTAATTGGAGATTATGGTGACGGTGCAGCGGATGGTGACGGACGGTCCAGAAGGCAAGGATTGCCAGTCGACGCGTACGGACACAAAATCGAGAGAGAACCTTTCGACTTCCGATCAGAGAGCAAGTATGTTCGTCACGAGTGTGTTCCATTCAATCAATCATTAACAATAAATCAATTCATAATTCTTTCAGATATCAGGGTGGTCCCGACACTTACTTGTTGCAGCTACGTGACACCGATTTCCCGCTCCGGGTGAGGCGATATTTGCGTATTGGAGCGGCTCGTAGTCCAAGTCTTCGATCGAATCTCAAGGAAGCTCATTGGGGCGATTCTGATGTAAGTGTTTGGTTGTGTTCCGTTTTGGAAGTGAGTTCCAAGAGAGCTTTCGCAGCAGAATTTGTTCTGTAATACTCAATACTCATATTTTGCGGCGCGAAGTCATTATGCTGATTCTACTAACACCTCTACGACGGTGATACATGCTAGTCGTTAAATGCTTATATTGATTAATCACATTGTCCACCAACCGGTACTTCAGACCGGTTACGGGTTTTCCCCACAGGTCGCTGTCAGAGAACGACGGCGCTTCATGGACATCATGGACGAAGAAATCGATGACGAGAAGAAGGGTCTGGATTACCGCACCACACCGATGCGGTTACAAAAGGAAGTCGGTACTTTGGGTTATGCGTACCAGCAATTAGAACATCTGCGTCATGAAGCTGCTGATAAAATCGGCAAAGACACATCCGTCGTGATGATGCCACCCTTCTTCAGAGAGAAACTTAAGGATGTGGTGGTCAGAGAAGGTGATGACGTGGTCTTTTGTTGCTACGCCATTGGCGAACCGGCGCCGTCTTATACTTGGTTCAGGAATGATGGCATACTTACCGAAAGTGTCCGATGGGAAGTACGCAAGTTAAGTGACGGACGCTGTGAGCTCAGATGGAACGACGCTCGAGTTTATGATGCTGGCTGCTATAAATGTGTCGCTAGAAATATGCATGGTGCAGTTATTTGTCGAGCTAGACTCAAAATTGGCTCAACTCCTGGTCGACCTGATCCTCCGCAAGTTGTTCAAGCCTCCGCGCACGAAGCGTTTCTACAATGGAACTCGCCGAAAGAAGATGGTAACACTACAATCTTGTGCTACAAATTGCAGTATACGAAGTTGGGCGATGAGTGGGTCGATCTGGCCGACAATGTCACTCATGAGTAAGTTGCCACGGAGATCAATAGTGACATGTTGATCTTTAATAACATTTTTCACAAAAAGGTTTTTCTTTGTGGATGACCTGCAACCTGAAATGACTTATCAGTTCAGAATCATCGCCAAGAATAAGTTCGGATGGGGCGAACCCAGCATGTCGAGTCAAGTTCAGACTCAGTCAGCTGCGGAAACCGTGAGAGTGAAAGTACCGAAGGAGCTGAAGGACAGGCAGTATCTTGGCGGTGAGAATGCCTCTGACTGTGACGATCCGTTAATTCCGGACATTGACTACTCTGGCGAACGAAATGCGGTCCCTCTCGATCAGGCTGCACATTCAGAGTTATACCATTTCGGCAGTGAGATAACACGCGGTCGATATTCCGTAATCAGCAAGACCTCTTTGACGAAGGGATCTGGTCAACAAGTTGCTACTAAAGCGGCATTGGTGGAGGACGAATCTCGATCGCAAATTAATCGCGAATACGAAGTACTGAAATCACTGTGTCACGAAAGAATCATTAGGCTGGTTTCTGCAAGTGTCGATTCCAATCTCTTCGTTTTGGGCATGGAGAGAATTTCCGGAATCGATGTTCTAACATACTTAGCGCAGCGGAACCAGTATAATGAAGAACTCGTGTCCAAAATAATCACGCAAGTGATGGACGCTATCGAGTATCTTCACTTCCGAGCTATCTGCCTGCTGGAGTTGCAACCCGATAACGTCGTCATGGTTAATTTGCGGGCACCAGCAATCAAGTTGGTTGATTTCGCCAACGCTCGATACGTGCCTGTCACCGGCGCCAGAGTGGACATCAAGGCTGAGACTGAGTATTTGGGTACGGCTGTTTGATATACCTTTGACAGCTTTGATTAGTTAGATACTAAAAATAATTAAAAAATTGATACATACATCTAGCTCCGGAAGTGGCTCTGAAGGAACCCGTATCAACAGCTAGCGATCTGTGGTGCATCGGTATTTTGACGTACATCATGCTGAGTGGACACTCGCCGTTCAGAGGAGAGACAGACCAAGAAACATTCGACAACGTGGCTTACGCGCGATACAAACACGACCATCTAACCCAAGGAGTGACCAGCGTCAGCCCTGAAGCAACGAGATTTCTGTTTTCCATATTCAAGAAAACGCCACTGTAAGATGCTTTCTTCGAGGATAAGGTTGATCTATCTCGAGGTAACTTATCGTCCATTACATACTCGTTACAGCAAACGACCGACTATCGAACAGCTTTACGATAACAAATGGTTATTGCCGAACGAGTACACGATACGCAAAAGGGAAGCAGCCACATTTTCATCAGCAAAGATTGTCGAATTTGCAGAAGAGTTCCATTGTCGTAAACAAGGCTCTACGCCACAGAAGCTGTTAAGTCATCTCGGTCTTTCACACACAAGGTGAGTTCAGTATTTGCAGACAGGTTACCAAACTCTTTCTTTCTTTATTAGCAGCGACCCGGGTCATGAGCAGTCATCGTGATCATACAACGATTCATACATCGGGCTGCTCTTAAAATTCATTCATCTCTTTCGCAACATTTCAACTATCATCTACAAGTCATCAATTATCTATAAATTTAAAATTCATGAGCCAAGATGAGTCTAATCTAAGTCAGTAAGGGAATGGGGAATGTATAAAACAGGAAACGTTGTTGTCGGATGCATGTTGTTTTTGATCGTATTTAGCAGTGACCGAAATAAATATGATTTTATGTTCTTCAATACCCGTATACATGATGACACAATTAATTATATTATCCGTTGTTGTGGGATTGCAATACGTGATTCTCGTTAATCGAAAGTGTCACGCCGTGCATCAGGGTTAGTCGTATTATTTCCGAAGAACGAAGAAAGACGGGAAGGAAACGCGACAGCTCTCATTTCCCGGATAATGAAATCAAAATTGTTTTAAAAGCTGATTCAGTCCAACTCACAACCGCCGTCTGTCAAATACTTCACTGTGAAACACTGAATAATGGCTAAATTCATTTTTCTCCTCGTCGGTTTGATTGTCTGCGCTCATTCTCAGCTGGAGCGTGGTAAGATAACGTGTGACGAACTGGCCACTTTGCAAATGGTTAATTGAATTCATCTTGTTCAATAGAGTTTGAGAACGATCTGGACGATGACGGTTCCACTTTGCCTGGAGAACCAGTTGGGGAGACGAATGCACCTGAACCACCAGCACCGTCTACTGATGCACCACAGCCTCCTTCTTCAGAAGGACCTGAACAACCTGAACAGCCTCCACCTTCAGAAGCTGAACAACCTGAACAACCTGAACAACCTGTGACGCCACCGCAAACCGAGAAACCCGCCACCGAACAAGGATCGACAGAACCACCTGCACCCCCACCTCATACAGTGACGAGATGTCCAGAAACCGAACGAGAAGTCAATGCCAGAGTAAGTCGATGACATCTTGTAAACCAAGTTCTAGCAGGAAGTAAATTTGGTGATTCGTGAAATTTTCCATATGCAGGTGTCAGAAATAATGCGAAATCAACTTCCACGACAAATCACATTGAGAGATTTGACTCGTGGCAAGCGACCGGGAATCGCGCTAAGAGATGGTTTCCTGAATGTCCCGAGAAAAACGAGAGTTGACGAAGCGATCTGCACGAACACGGAACAAGGTGCCAAATATGATTTCATGGTTCAATTCACCGACATCACGGGATCGTATGACTGGCATTTGTACAACATATTCAGAAGAAACTTCACAGAGACCGCTTTCATCACGGCAGACAAGGTTGTTACGCGATTCTTCTTCATGGACACTCCACTGCGGACTACGGTCGAAGATGTGATAGTGAAGAAAGTTGAGAATCTGGACGTGAGAGTAAACATACCGAAGAGCGTTACAGAGATGTCGGGTCTGAAGCAATTTCTGACGTACGTCGCATCTCGAGTGACCACGTTCGTTGCGAATCGATCGCGTAACGCCATTCATCGAGGTCTGCAGGGTTCTTTTCTGGATACGATCCGCAAGGAAGCCGATACTCATCCTTATAAGTACTGGGCTCAAATCTAGACTCTACACGTAGATCAGATATGGCCGACAGTCTAGTTAATTGCTATGATATACGAGGAGCTATGTATGAATGAAGCTCCTAGATCGCTTTAACAACACAACCCGACTTAACAGTTTGAATTTGAAATAAATTCTACTTCCGATTAATTGCGCGCTCTCTAAATTTGAGAACGCCCGATCAGGGATCGAATAATTATTGCGGTCAATGTGCTTCATTTGTGATGGTCACTTGTGGAACTAGAAGCGATGACAACTCAAGACAGGCTGATTGACCCGCGCGATGCGTTCTACAGATTGGGACCCAAAATCCGGAAGGTGATAAAATCGGTGCTCGATGCCGATATCGAGCAGGAGCTGAAGGATCGCATTGGCGAGCTGCTCGATAAGGAGGACGACCGGAAACAGTTACTCGATTACGAGACCCTCTCCGACCTGCATAGGTATCTGCAACGTGCCGACCACGACTACAACCTCTTCTTCTACCAGCTCATCGACGAGTGCAAATCAGTCGCTCCTCAGCCGCGAAAAGTCAGTTCTCGCGGAATGTGTCCATCAACATCTACACAAAAATAATCATGTCTTGCAGAATCAAGAGCTTGATGCACGACTCAGGAAATTGAGATCGGAGCAAGCTGATAAGGAGTACAGGCAAATGACAGCTGGTCTCGGTGTTGGTTCACTTGGCTCCAAGAGCAGTCGAGGAGCTAATCAGATGGACATCACAGGCGAGATTCAGAGCTTGAGACCGACTTTGATCGCGACCATTAACGCTCTGCTCGTTATTGGTTGCACGTTCGTCTTTTTTTACAAGTTCGTCGAGTATTCACTACCGAAGCCGCAAATTCCATTGGTATGTTCACCAAGGTATTCATTCTTGTTGTCAATTCATTGCATTGTGGTGTATTTGTCTTTACAGCAAGTGCTGGTCGGTATTCTGAGTGCGATGATCGTCGCTGTGGCCGAACTCTATTTTCTAGTCAGAATCTTGTAAAAATTGCTTGATTTTATTTGGAAATGCTACGAATCAAGTTTAACCGACATACAAAAATTGTACTCAATCACGTATCGTTGTTAATCAAGACCTCTTGATTGAAGAGTGAATCGAAGATCAAACGCAGATCTTGAAATACAAACTCGTTCCGCCTAAACTTTTCCTTCTTCATCAGGTAATCCAGACGATTCGTTGCTGAACAGCTCGACAGGAACGGTGAGCGGTGTCTTCTCGGGCAGGAGCAGAGCCGTTTGCTGCATTCTCCGCGATTCTAGGTGCCTCTCGAGCTCTTCTGCTGTCAAGTGACCATCGCTCGCGCTGACTGCTGCTGCTGAAGACGTCGGCAATGACACGATTGCAACTTGTGAGTTGTTGCTGGACGAGTGCTGCTGTGATTCGGGTTCGGGAAGTCCAGGTTGAAACTGAGGCTGAGACGAAGTGCTCGCGATCGATGATTGGGTAGAGACGTGAATAGATTCCGTCTTGATGACCGGCATCGTGACCAGTGCTGGTGCTGCGTGCATCTGGACAGACGTTGATGTCGATGTCGATGCTGATGACGAAGCTTTCGTAGGTTTGCTGGCTGCCGGCTTCGAACGAGTGGCTGTTGATGTTGATGTTGATGTCGATGGCTGCTGTTTCTTCTTCTTGGTAGCTGTGCCCGATGGTTCGCCAGTTTGGTCCGTCGACTTTTTCCTACGCATAAAAGTTACCAAGTATTGTGAAAAGCTGATCATGAACAAAGTGCGAATCGCTGACCTTTTGGTGGCGTCACTCTTCTTAGTCTCGAATTCGCTGTCGCTCGATTGTGTCTCATCCGAATCGCTGCTCGTCGATTCGATGTTTTCGTAGTGCAAGAGCCTATCGAGAAGAAAGGCCTTGTCACGGTAGACTTGCAGCAATTCGCGTTGAGCTGTCCTCAATTCTTCATGATAAGTCTCGTTCTCCTAAAATGAAACGTTTTAAATAGAAGAAATCAAACAGAGTCAAACTCGCTCGCTTCATACGTAAAGCAAAAGCTTCAGTTTCCGTTTCAGTCCGCGATACTTTTGCTTGAAATCGACATTCTGCTGATTATTCCTGAGATCTTCGGAAACGGGCATATCAGGCCGCTGACATGTACCGTCTGAAAATGGAGCAAATTAGGATTTAAATTGGATTAGAAATTAGACACTGAGGCAATTTAAAGAGTATGCCCGACGTTGAGCGCCGCTCACGAGTGTTGAGCGAACTAACGAGCATGGCTTCGAATCGGGCACATGGCGATTCGGCCGTCAACGAACGAAGATTGAGGCCCATCTACGGTATGTATTTCATCCGCTAACCATTCAACCTCTTCTCTGCGGCCACAGGCGGCCTGCCGTTCGAATTCAGTGCGCCGCGCTAATTCGAGATCGATCTCTTTTCGTCCACAGACTGCATCGATAATGGCAGTAACAAGAAGGCGCTCCAAGAAGTAGACAAACTTCTCAAGAAGAATAAGACATGCCAGTGCGCCAAAGTGCTCAAGGCACTTGCTCTGATCAGGTTGGCGCGACAGGAAGATGCTGTCACCATCCTGGAAGAGGTGCACAGTGAACAACCGACCGATGAACCGACTCTCCAGGCAATGGCCATGTGCTATCGAGAACTGCACAGAGGTGCGTCACTTTTCTCATTTAAAGCTACGCCATTCTCACTTTTACTTATCTGTTTCTGCAGTTGATCTAATCGCTGACATTTACGAGACCGCTACTAAGAAAGAACACCACAATGAAGAGCTCCTGGCGCAATTGTTCTTGGCCTACGTCCGCATGTCGGATTACAAGAAACAGCAACTCACTGCCATGAATTTGTATAAGTTCAAGCAGAAAAATCTGCATTATTTCTGGGCTGTAATGAGCATATTCATGCAGGTGAACTCTTTGAGTAACCAAATTTTCCCTCGCATTCATTAATCGTTTTCTGTGACACTCGCAGGCATCAAGAGCAGATGACGAAAATATCGCACGAAAAGTAACTCTGCCGCTGGCTGAGAAAATGTGCAAGAAGTTCATCGATGATGGCAAACTTGAAAATGAAGGGGATATCGAGTTGTATTTGATGATACTCCACAAGCAAGAGAAGCATGCCGAAGAATTGGAAGTACTCAATGGTCCGCTCGGTGAAAAATTGCCCAATCACATGGACTTCCTTTCACGTCGCAAAGCGTATCTGCTGTTGCAGCTGAAGAGATATTCGGAAGCTTTCGATGAATTCAAGAGTTTGATTGAAAACAATCTGGACCAGTTGGAATATTATGTCGAGTTGTTCAACGTCGCGTCCTTATTGGACGAGACGAGGCAGTCGCCAAGCGATGACGAAGTGACCGAAGACGGGAAGAAACAACAGCCTTTCATCTACACCGCCAATGTAGTGAAATTTATTGAGAAGTGCATCGAGAATGCGGAACGCAAAAGCGCGAGGGACTACAAATCTGTGCGTCATAAGCCACTATACCGGGGACCTTACATCGCAAGAATTGAACTCTTCGAATTACTCAGAAAGCGGCAGAGATATTTAGGTGACGCTATTCATCTCATTGACAATATTGCCCTCTCAACGGTCGATCTCCTCGTGGATTTTTATCAACATTTCGGCACGAAGAGTTCTTGCTTTTATGATCTGAGCTATTTGATATCGCAATGCGACATCCGCTACACCGATAGTACACAGGTATGTTGGCACAAAAGAACTTGAAGGAATGCTTCAACCCGAGTGTTCACCGTCTTCTTCATTTCCTAGTTATTAAATCGGATAAAAGAATTACTCGGTGGCGGTGGTACGCATGAAAACGTATGTGAACTGTCTGAACGCGAACGGGTTCAGATCTGTTCGGAAGTGGACAGTTTGGACGCGATGCAACGACATTTATGTTACATGCTCTTATCATATGGCACCGGTCAGTTCGACTACTTAACGAGAGAGGAGAAATTTCAAATCATCGAGAAATTAGTAGCTAGATATGACCATGGACTAGTATTCGGCCATGAGTTAACTCCGACCGAATTCCAATTTGCGGATCCTTACTGCCTATTGATCGCCAGTATTCTGTTGATGGAAGAGTGTGAACTGCAGGATCCTATCCTGTTTCACATCATGGTCATTCTCGAACGAGCCCTGATAAAGAGCCCTTCCAATTTTCAAGTCAAGTTGCTGTTACTTAAGGTGTATAACGCGATTGGTGCAGTCGGAGCTAGTCACACGCTCTACGAATCGATGGATATCAAGCACATTCAGCACGATACATTGGGTTACCTTGTGTCAACTCCACTCATTATCGCCGCTCATTTCAGCACTGCCGCAACTGTCCATGGAAGTGCTCTTAAATTTTACTCTGTCAATCAAAAAGATGTATGTATCAGTCAACTTGCCCGAATCGACCTTTTTTTCGTGTCGCAACTGATTTTCATTCGTATTTTTTAGAGCATGGATTATTTGATAACGTGTTATCGATTCGGTTCGTTCAGTAAGATCGAGGAAATCCTCAGGTTGCGCGAACGGCTCAGCGGTTCCCTCCAGTACTGTTCATATACTGTCGAGAAAATGATACTAGATTTGATATTGGAAACCAAAAAGTAAGCCTGACTACTGTTGTCGATTTCAGTTAATGCCATCTGTTCAATTTCCTTTTAGTCCGGAGAACACAGCCAGTGTGATATCGTACATGGAAATCGATCCGGAAAAAGACAAAACCGAGTGGGGCGAGCTGGCCGATAATCGAGATTTTCGAACTTTGAACTGCTTTCATTTGAAAATGGAAAGTGATATTAGATTGAAGAAAGCGAAAACGTTTGGTGACGAAGTTCGATGGTTGAAAATTCGCAACTTAATACTTCGAGCCTTAGCTGCTGCACATTACGCTAGTACAACTAGCAATGATAAATCACACACTCATCAAAGCGACACCATCACGACCGCGAATAATGGGGCAGACACTCGCAACATGGTCGAAATCCTCGGGCAACTCATTTCAATGCTTCGCGAATATGCTAACGGGATCGAAAATGATGATCATGCTCATCGTGATGACGAAAATGATGATTATTATGACGGTATTCAGACTTCCATTGTAAGTATTTCGTTATTTACCATGCCAGTTATTTTCACTGATCAATTGCATTGTATTTCTCAGTTTCCACTGCAAGGACCGCAACCATCCAGGCTCGCAGCGTATCGGAAGAGTGCTCACTTGAAAGTCTTACTTTCGCTCTTCGATGCCATTGTCGATTTTCACAACGATGTGAAAGAGAATCAGTCGCCAATCGATGTTAAGATTGCCGATATCTTCCGCACGATCGTCGGCGATGTAAGCAAGAGTGTGAAGAGTACAAACAACTTGTTGCAAATGCGCGCAACTCTCGAAGAACTGACCAACTGTGTGGAAACGTTGAGCCTGGCGACGATCTTATTAGGTATTTTTCATAACCTTTTTAAGCCGAAGATGGTGACAGTGAAGAAAGGAAAGAAGAAGAGAGACGGAATTGCGACTGGAGAGGCTCCAGTGAGCTGTTGTGCTGCTGATTACACTACAATCGTCACCGCATTTGAAGAGATATGTAATCAGCTCTTGAGCTTGATCAAATCGCTGGACTATCAGTCGATAATTGCAATTGACATGAAACATGACGATTTCGCATACCATAAGTTTTCGACATTTCTTCTAATCGAAGAGGTTCGTTTTACGGAGTCAAACCCGTGACTGATTCACCTCTGAGTTGTTGTCAACTTTTCTCATCTTCGTTACTAGGGCTTTCAAGACACTCTAAAACAGGTCAAGGAGCGACTACTGAAGAGCTACAGTCAATCAATCAAGGAACTTTCCGACCTTGTTCAAAGCAAGACCAAGTATCTGCACTCGCTGGCGATGCAAATGCATGTAGCTTCTGTTAGTGTGAAAAAGTGATTTGTTGAAATGCTTGTCGCATGACAGCCTCTACTTGAACAAGTAGCGCTCTTCCACCGCCTTGTCGCTGCGAAAATATATTTACAATAAAATGTGACTTCAATTGTTACGATGGAGGTGTGTGTAGGGCCGTAGTCGGGCGCGGTTCAACGATGCGGCCGCGGCCGGTCGTCGCGGACACGCCGGGGCGTAGTCACGTAGCCCAAGCTACTAACGTAGTGACTCGATGAACAACGCAGCTTTAATGAGCGTTAGTTACTGACCGATGCTTGATGCCGACTGCCGATATGCGACAGTGAGGAGCTACTTTTTATACCGTGCGAAGATGACATGATATGAAAGTGTCAATTATAACTAGTAGTGCAACCGGACGGCACGACTGAGGCGTACGTATTCAAGGTTCAAGGACAAAGTACTTATCACAGTGTTTTTAATAATAATAATGTTAGAGGGAACAGCTAAGCAGCTTATAAACCCTCATTGTTAAAGTGGTTAACATAGTGGTAGTTAATGATGACTCATTATTAATGAGAATCGGCTCGTTAGCTAATATTGCTCTATTAGCTTTATTGTAGAACTTGCCAAAAATGATCAGGCAGAACTCCTTCTGGTGCCTTGAGTACGGGATGTCGGCTAACTTTCTTCTGTATGTCTTCGATGTTCATCTTGAGTTGTACGAGAGACTGACGATTGACTCCTGTTGACACAGCTTCGATTTTCGGGATATAACGAGTGCCGATGAAGTTTATCAACTTGATAAATTGATTTCTATACGTCGAACTCATTTGGTGCGCAGTTACCGAGAGAAATGCGTGAAGAACAGCCGCTGTGATGGAAGGTTTCGGTTCCTGGTTGAGTAAATTCGCTATCCATGTCCATCCAAACTGAATTCCGAACGGGGGTCCGGAGAGTGATTGGACGACGGCGCCATAAATTCTCATGAGGGCTCTCATGCGATTGATGAAACTCTCGTCACTTTCCAACGACTTGCCATCACTTCCAAGCGAATAACCGCACGCGATTCGATAATTGAGCTCGTCGTCGTTATCATCTCGTCGTGGATAATAAGGAACGGAGTATGGACACTTTTCTTGAAGATGTCCAAGAAACAGATCACCGAACTTGGGAAATCGTGTCGAGAGTGCGGCGATGACGCCTGCCATCGGAAATGCTGCTTTCGGTACCGAATTCACTTGCTTTGTGCCAACACTCTGCGATGAAAGACCAAAGATAATTTGAATTTTAATATTCATAAACTTTCTACTACTTACGATGAACGTCTTTGCAGCCCAGTCCATGCAAAAATTGACAGCTCCTGGATGCCCATGACAGTTAATTTGCTTCTCTTGAAACTCAATCGATTTGCCGCTAAACAATGCAACGAATTTATACACTTTATCTAGTATACGATCGATCGATCCACTTGATATAGCGTTGATCTGAGTTCTAATAAACTGTTGCAAATCAGTCTTGTAAGACTTAAATTTCTGATCGTTGACAAGCTCTTCGTATGATTTTTCGATATTGATGAGAACCTGGTGGAACTTAACATAGGCTTTCAAGGCGTCGGAATGGTCGGACGGTGGCTGACCATCCGAAGTCTGTTCTGTGGCTACTTGAGATGGTGCAGTGATATCAATGTCAATATCGATATCAATACCAATACCAGTATCAATATCAATAGTGGGTGGTCTGTGTTGGGCTATTTTGACTTCCTCTCTAGCTGCCTGTTGCTCAGCTTCCATTAGCTTGTTTTGAAATTCCATAAACTTGTTGCTAGCAGCGATCTGCTTTGCTGACAGATTTTCTGCTCTCTGATTGATTTCCAGAAACAGATCGTCGTACTCGTCCTTGTACATCTTCATTCTCTTCAGCATATTCAGTACCGATCTTTGCCGAATCAGTTTCATCTCTTCCTGCGCCTGTTCATCAATCTTCTTCAGATAGCGCACCACTTCCGTGGCGCGACTTCTTGAGCTTCGTCGAACTTGATCTTTTCTCCGTTGTTCGTATGCAGATAATTCAGCTTCAGAAGTGTGCATGGTTGAGTTGAATTGAATGGCAAGGCGAGACTTGTGAATTGCGAATAATTAGTGAGGTAAATTGGGTAAATTAAGACTCGTCGGCTCACACGTGACTCGAGTGGGTGCAAACTCAGTTCGCGCCTCCGTTCAACGGTCGAGCCACCATCACTCACATGCGAGAACGAGACGAGACAAGACGAGACGAGACGCGACGCGACGAGCTGAGACGCGACGAGGAACACAACAGGAACACGACAGAAGACCTGCTTCGTTCCCTCTCGCCCCCGGAACGAGCATCAACGACATGTCGTCGACTGCCGACAAGCCCAATGAGATCAGTGCCACGAGTCTCAATGGAACGGTTTCTGACCAGAACAATCACGAAAGCAACACCACGAATGGCTCTAAGGAAACCGAACAAAATGGGAAGACAACGAACGACGAGTCCGGCGATGAGACAACGAAATCGCAGCAAGACCAGGAATTCATCTTTATTCATGATACGGGATTCAACGTGCAGATCGCTGCGCCTGGCCTCGAGCCGTTCGAAATCCAGGTAGGTGATATGCTAAATAGGATGATAAGGCACGCGACACGCAGTTAGGTGAAACCGCGCACCTCGAACATCGGCGTGGAGGAAAACTGACGCCAATTCACTATATCCAATTTACATTTCTTGGGTATAGGTCAGCTCTATGGAACTCGTGCAAGAAATACACCACCTCCTGATGGACCGCGAAGATACGTGTCATCGAACGTGTTTCTCGCTCCAACTCGACGGCGTGACTCTCGATAATTTTGCAGAACTAAAAAATATTGAGGGACTGAAAGAAGGATCCGTTATAAAAGTTATCGAAGAGCCGTACACGATGCGAGAGGCGAGAATCCATGTGCGCCACGTGCGAGACTTGCTCAAGAATCTCGATCCCGCTGATGCCTATAACGGTGTTGACTGCAATTCGTTGTCGTTCTTGAATGTCATTGCTCAAGGAGATATTTTGGGTATGTGAGCTGCGTTACCTCGCATATCATTTGACTTTATTATTATTTAGTAGTCTCGTCAATAATCGATTTCCATTACCCTACAGACAAGAAAAAGGGCTTGCGCGACGGTTTGATTGATTGCACGCCACCAGATTACATACTGCCGGGTTGTAAAGAGCGTCATGTAGTGCCATTGCAGCCTCAATCAAAAGAGCAAAAGGTGGTGTTTGCTATTATGACTATATACGAGAGTGTACTTGAACTCGTGCCAATCAGCGTTTCACATTTAATAATAGGTCCAGAGTGCACTCAAAGTTTTGACAGCAAACGGCTGGAATCCGCCTCCAGGAACACGAAAACTTCATGGAGATCTCATGTATTTGTATGTCGTCACATTCGAAGGTAGGGCTCCTGTTACGAGGTATACTGGCGATTTGGATAATATACGAAAGTGAAGTGATTGCCAACACATTTACACGACCGAAATCTGACACTTCTTATTTCCTTGTTTTCGAAGACAAGCGCTTTCACATTACTGCATCGACACGTGGCTTCTACGTCAATCAATCAACTGAAGAAGAATTCAATCCAAAGCCGGCGAATCCCAAGCTCGTGTACCACTCACTCATCGATTTGCTAAACCAACTCAGTCCATCGTTTAAACGTAATTTCGCTCTCATTCAGCGAAAACGTCACCAACGGCACCCTTTCGAACGAGTCGCTACTCCATATCAAGTGTATTCATGGATTGCACCTCATCTCGATCATACCATCGATTCAATTCGTGCCGAAGATGCCTTTTCGTCAAAGTTAGGATACGAGGAACACATCCCTGGCCAGACACGAGACTGGAATGAAGAGCTGCAGACGACTCGTGAATTATCGAGAAAGACTTTGCCTGAAAGTAAGTCCCGTTTGTACTTTTGCTGCTATTTATTCTCTCGTCAACCGGTCCATGACTTTGTTTCCGTTTATAAACTCAAACAAAAATTGAGCCTTGGGTATCTCCATGTAGGGTTGCTTCGTGAACGAGCAATTTTCAAGGTACACTCCGACTTCGTGGCCGCGGCAACTCGAGGTGCGATGGCGGTTATTGACGGTAACGTGATGGCAATCAATCCAGGGGAAGATACGAAGATGCAAATGTTCATCTGGAACAATATTTTCTTCTCGCTGGGCTTCGACGTGCGGGACCACTACAAAGAGCTTGGTGGCGATGCTGCAGCGTTCGCCGCACCTATCAACGACCTGCAAGGAGTTAAGGCATACAGTGCTGTCGATGTCGAAGGCCTCTACACTCTGGGAACCGTCGTCATCGATTACAGAGGGTATCGGGTGACGGCTCAGAGCATAATTCCTGGAATATTAGAACGTGAACAGGAGCAGAGTGTCGTCTACGGATCAGTCGATTTCGGCAAGACGGTTGTTAACCATTCAAAGTATTTGGAACTTCTCAACAAAGCCGGACAGGTGCTCAAAATTCTGCCTCACAAACTGGTCAACGAGAAAGGCGAAGAAGTGGAGATCTGCTCGTCAGTCGAGTGCAAGGGAATTGTCGGCAACGATGGTCGACATTACATACTCGACTTGCTCCGTACTTTCCCACCGGATGTTAATTTTCTGGTTATCGAGGGTGAAGAGCTCAGCAAAGAAGTTCAAGCCATGGGTTTTCCGAGACGGTTCAAGCACAAGTTGTGTTGTTTGAGACAGGAGTTAGTTGACGCGTTCTTCGAAGCTCGATACATGATGTTCATCAAGCTGGCTGCATATCATCTGCAGCAGTTAGGTCTCAAGAATTTAAAGGCATCATCATCATCTGACGAGGAAAAGAAGATTGTGGTTGATGATGAAAAGAAGCCCGAAGGAAGCGAAGAGAAGCCTGTTGGTGATACGACGACAGAGAATGGAAAGAGAGAAAATAACGAAGAGTATAAGAAGATTGTCGAATCGATTACAAACAGCGACAAACCGGACGTTGACAGTACGAAAGAAATTGTTCGGAAGGCTTCTCAGGCTGTTGGTTCGCTGAAGGTAAGAATTTATTTAATCAATCCAAACTGACAGAAATCTAGAAAACAGTTTAATAACTCCTTCTTAATTTTTTCTATTGCTCTGTTTGAAGGATAACGAATTCGATATCCGTTTCAATCCGGATGTTTATTCAAGCGGCGTCATACACCCGGAATCAGCTGCGGAGGAGTTGAAGAAACAGCGGCAGTTGGTGAAAGATGCGGCTGAGTTTCTTCTAACCGTTCAAGTTCCTTCCCTCGTAAGTTTGATCGTGCTATAGGTCTAACGATTGAAGAAAGGAGAACATTTGCGAACAGGTTAATTAATTCCCTTGTTTACTTCAGATCCGCGATTCTTTAGAACATACTTCAACACCA
>JAGGCA010003239.1:14405-27267 GCA_022876805.1 Osperalycus tenerphagus | reverse complement strand
TTTGTTCATCTTCACTGCCGAGCCTTCTTGTTTTCAAGCTTAATAAACCAAGCTCGGCAGTGAAGATGAACAAATCGATAAATTGGGAACCTGTCCATTAAAATGTTTCATCGCTCATTTCTCATCAATGCGAGACAAAGAAGTGAATGAGCGACGCAGAGATGGATCATGGTGACAACAGATGGACGATACTCATCTGGGATGGCAAGAATAGACACAAGAAGATCGTCAAGTTACTGGCCAACGAGTACAAGGTGGACATCGATGCGGATGGCACCGTCGGGTTGGATCCTGGTAAGGTCGTGTCTAATTCTGGTCTCAAGATGAGCGTATTTTGGGCCATTAATTTTCTCCTTGTTTTCGCTACCAGGACTTCGTTTGATTTTGATTATTTTCAGCACACATGTAGATCATGGCGTGCGACATAGTTTATGTTCGTATTATAATGGTGAACAGCCGAACAGCTTTGAATCACATGGATGAACTAACACGACTGGGTTGTCGAATGGCCGAATCATCATTCGATCCGATGATGTCTAAACTCTTTTGGCATCGGAGAAGCATAAAATGTAGCTCAAAGATATCTCCTCATCTCCACCATATCAGCGATGTTGAGTGTGAACGCGTCAGTCGTCTATGGACCAAAAGACAGCCATCTCTACCCAGACACAGCACGCAAGAACAGTTTCGTACCTGGTAGCTCGCACCTGATGCTGGTCAACGTTTACAGTCAGTGTGCCGAGAGCGGATATTCGCGTCAATGTTGCATCGAGATCTTTATTCAATATCGATTCATGTGCAGAGCTGCGAGACCAGCTCGAAGGTCTGATGGAGAGAGTCGAAGTCGAATTGGAATCGCAACCGACTAACCAGATTGGTGTTCGGCAAAATGCAAAAATTTCACTGGCTCCCCGGGGGCGACACTTCCGGTTTTTGGGGTACCCCAAACCTCTTCGGGGGCGCCCGCTTGAGAGCCCTCCAAATAGATACCAGTACAAGTATCAAAAAGTGAGCGGACAAGACAAACTGTCTCTTCAGTTATCCTATAGAATGACGAGGAATTGATGCGCATTTCATTTTGTACTTTATTGGATCATTTACGCAAATATGAAGTTTAATTACAGTAATTATATTTTATTGATTCAAGCGAATAAAGTGACAAAGTGATGAGCAAATTGCCAATTTAGAGCAAAGAAAGCAGATTTGAGAAGTCGAGAATGCAGATCGGGAACAGTTGTTCAATGTCGTCTACTTGGGAGCCAGAGGCATAGACATCCAAGGATGGAGGAGAATGGCTCTGGCCTGGATTCTCCTGGTTGGTTCTGGCTCGAGCATCTTGCGCACGACATCTTTGCCTTGCTCGGTGATATTGTCGACAACGCGCATCCTGAAGTGCCACTGCTTGGCCAACTGACAACGAACCATTTCCCTGACGTCGTGGAACGCGAACGGCAGATAATCGTTGAGCATGACATAGAGCACGATGCCCGAGCTCCAGATGTCAACTGCCTTCGGGTTGTAAGCCTTCTGTTGCAGCAGTTCCGGTGCCAAGTAGGGCAAACTTCCGCAGAATGTGCGACTCATGGACTGTTGCTGGTGAAGCAGGTACGCGTACGAAAAGTCGGTAATCTTCGGGTTGAAGTTGCGGTCGAGCAGGATGTTTTCGACTTTCATGTCCCGGTGAGCGATACCCACCTTTTCGTGCAAGTAGAGCAGCGCTTCGATTATCTGGGCGAACATTTGTTGAGCCAACCACTCGGGAACGGGACCAAACTTTTTGATGAAATCAGCCATGGTGCCGTTCTTGGCGTACTCCATCGTAATGATGATGCGTTGTCCCACCTGCATGATCTCCTCCACTGGACAGATGTTCTTGTGCTTGATCACCTGCAAGGCCTTTATCTCGCGCATCATAAACTTGGTCTTGTAGTTGGTCGATGCGCGGTCCAAGTCGATCACTTTGACGGCTCGTTCTTCGCCCAGGCTCGATCTGGCCAGATATACTTTGGCGTAGTTGCCAGCGCCGAGCTTCTTGATGATCATCAGTCCTCTGTCTGCAAGTGCGGGCGCGACCACCTGCACATCAGGACTCATGGAGATGAGCTTTGCGACACCATAAACAGAGACATCCTTCGTCTTAACACCCAAGCCGGCCTGCAGCACCTTCTTGTACTCGCTACCACCCTTGACAGCGTGCTGGCCATACCTTCTGCCATCCGCATCCGCCTTGCTTGTTGTTCCGGTTATCTGCGATGGCTGCGAGAGTGCAAAAGTCGTCGTATTCTTCGCGCCCGAAGCACCGACAGTCGATGCTGGTTTTGTTGGCTTCTCTTTGCCTTTGTCTTTCTTCTTGTTGTTCTCCATCTGCTTCTCCTTTTCTGTCTTGTTGTTGTTGTCCATCTCGCTGTTACTCCGATTGCTCGCGCAATCTCCACTTATTAGCAACGCGATCGTTGAGTATCTGCAAATATAATTAGGGATATGAAAAGTGAACTGGAGCATTACAGCTATCGATGGAAGAAAATACTGACTTCTAAACGATCTCACTGGAGTCAAGCTGGCGGTTTTCTATCTGAAGAATTCGACGTTTTGGAATGTGGCAGTGCGACAATGAGAACGCGCGTTCAGATTTGAGCCGGGAAGCGAATATCGATAGTCGCGTACGAAAACAATTGCGGACAGGCTGGCTGACGGACACGACGAGTACAGTACATAAGCTCGCAACCACATACGCAGAACTCCCTAAAAACGAATGCAGATATGTATGAAGTATTTCTCTTTCGAGAAACGTGCATAATTGTTATTGCCATAATGAAATACTCGATACTATCGATGACGATGTGGTGCCAAATCGGAAACGGATCTTTAAATAGAATTGCTTTAGTATCAGTGTGGACACTGTGTCTGTGGACACAAATAACTCTCGCTCACAAGTAAGACATACACACATTCAGATTTGATGATGAAGATGAAGTGATGCAATGGTGATGCAATGGTGATGCAATGGTCTGTCTGATCTGTTAACTGTACAGCAGCGCCAAGGTGTGGAGCAAAAGTTAACATCAGCTTAACCGAATTCCGGTCCCTGTCCCGGTCCCGGTCCCGGTCTCGGTCTCGGTCTCGGTCACTCATTCGGCCATGTCAACACTCAGGTCGACATCGGACACCAGTGCCGATCCAGTGAAAGATGACAAGGTGCGCGAAGTCGGTTCGCAGGCCGTTTGGTCGCTCAGTTCGTGCAAGCCTGGTGAGTGGATTGTCACGAGCCGTGACAAGCGACCGTGATCGTTAATTATTTTCATCCTTGTCAGGTTTCGGCGTCGATCAGCTGCGTGACAACTGTCTGGACACTTACTGGCAGTCCGATGGACCACAGCCGCACCTGGTCAACATTGAGTTTCGTCGCAAGACGACAGTGCGCGAGGTGTGCATCTACGCCGACTACAAACTGGACGAGAGTTACACACCCAACAGGGTCTCGGTGCGGGCCGGAAATCACTTCCACGACCTGCAGGAGGTCGAACTGATCGAGCTCAACGAGCCTTCCGGCTGGGTGGTGATACCGCTCAAGGATAGCAGCGACAGGGCGGTCCGAGCGTTTCTCATCCAGATCGCGGTCCTGTCCAACCACCAGAACGGTCGCGACACGCACATCAGACAGATCAAAGTCCATTCGCCCGTTCACCATCCCATGCAGTCCATCGTCGACGAGCCGCTCAGCTTCACCACTGTGCAACTCGCGCAACATGCCACCATCAGGTGATCATCGCAGTTCGTCGAAATGATACGAGATCAGCCAGCCAGACATCGTCGAAGAGTGGAAGCTTCTGGCCTCGAGGGGGTTGCAGTTATGTACATTATTAACTTTATCAGAAATAATGTCACTTGACCCATAACTTGCGAACAGGCAGGAAGTTATTCGATGGAAGACATTTACTTATTGAGGAGTTGTACTTCATTGAAGTCCGTATAGAGGTATCCCATTGAGGGACACGAAATAAAAACGTCTGTCGCGGCCTCGCAGTAAGACCCGAAATCTTTGACTAGAGTCATCATATTCTTTCGCTGTAAAAGACAGGGTGGCATTTTCGATTTTGTATGTTTCCAAACATGTACAGCTTCTGTGAAATTGTGCGGTCGAATTTGAACTACGCCTAGCATGTGTGCTCGAGTTCGTGTAATTGTGTCGTTTTGCACAATCCCCTATTCGGTAGTTACTGCATAGACAAGTGAGTGAGTGACTGCCATTCGCCAGTCACTTTCTTGAACCCTTTCGAATTCTTTTCTCGGTCATGAAAAATGTCTGTCAGGAATGATGTTCAAATATTGGAGAAGGTCAATCACATCTTCGATGCACCAGGCGAACGAAGAGCAGAGGCATTGTGTGCATGTTCACTGGATGGACGCGTTTCTATCTCTTCTCTGTTCTTTCCCTCCTTTCTCTTTCTCTCGCACACATCTCACTCTCTTTATAGCAGCATCGAGTTCGAGTTTTACAGCCTGTCACTCATTCGCATTCAGATTAACTCTGACATGCCGAGAAAATTACGTTGTATATCAAATATGGATGCTAAACGCTAACTGGGACCCGGTGGACAGGCTGCGAGTGAACGCAAAACATATGAAATCAACGTCAAGCTTATTTTAATTGCTGCTACCCTGGATTTAACAGTGCAAATTCTCGTTTAGTGCGATTCGGCTTTACCGGCAATTCAATCGAGAGCAGAATTTACAGCTCGCTGCGGGATTCGAAAGTTTCTTTTTTATGTTTATTGACCCATGTTTTAGGTAGCAGAAACGCGGTAGGGAAGATAAAAAGGGTAACCAAATTCGATTTCAGTTCAACAAGCAATCAAGCTTTGCATCATGTCAATTGTCTAATATTTATTAGTGGCAACAGCTCTAATCGATGAGTGAAAGTGTACGAACGTTTTCTAATTAAACTAATGACAAATTGCGAATTGCAATTTAGGTAGTACAGATATACCAATATCAGATTTTCAGATCTTCGGTCTTCAGTTACCGAGTAGACAAGATTTTAGACAAGATTTTACCCATAGGATGAAATTGATTATATCAAGCGCAATTCGGGGTTGTCGCACTAATGCGGAAATCGTCCGTCTTTCAGTTTCTCACATGGGTTCAGTACATTTCGGAATCGTTTTGCCTTGTCGGATCATTTGTTTAGAAGCTAGTAACTCATAAGTAAGCTGAAAATTGTTGGACGTAATCGTGTGTGTGTGATACGTAGGTAATCATGAAGAATTAAACCGAAATGATGCGAACTGTTCATTATAGAAAGCGAACGAGTCACGATGTCCGATCTCGGGAACAGAAAACCATTTGGAAAAGAGACATTTTCGGACCTCCTCATCGATGGCCTGCAAAGAGGCAAGAATAGTGAAAAGACGGAGTATCGAGTATCTGTCTGACTACTGTACATCTCACTGGTTGCGTAACTAAACAGACGACAGCGAGATGTTGGTGTCTGTCGACTGAGATAAGAGACTGAATTCAACCATAGGCAGACAAGGACAACAACCTCGAAACTAAACAAACAGTTGTTGAATAAAGCTGAAAAGATGGCAAATACGAGAATAATTGCAGTGTTAACAGTTAAATAATTGCACTGTTAACAATTAATTCCTCTCATTGTCAGGTGAATACCGGGCACAAATGAAAGCGTTGAATGAACGAAAACTTGATGGCGGACATTTGAAACAGCAGTTAAAAACAGGACCATCGTAAGATCAGATAAATTCTTCGTTACTCAATAACACAACTAAACGAAAGGGAGTTGAATGGATTTATTAACGTTCACTCAATTGCGATCATCGGCAATAATTAATCATATTGAAGTCGTGACGAGGGACACAACCCAATGGCAGATAATCGTTATTCGATCGACATTCGAGAGCACCATCATTACAACGCAACCATCAATTGATGCATCAATTACACTTTAGCCACAATGAAGAGTGATCAGATCCAGATTAAAGTGGCTCGCACCCGAGACGCATACCTTCGATACTTTCGATACTTTCGATACTTTCGCCTCTTACCAGGTAACCATCGCGCTGTTTCTGGCCCAAGAATTTTTCAATTTTTACCCATTATTAACCGTTTTAATCAGGTTCTCGAGTTTCTTCAACTTGTTCAATTTCTTGCAGTACCGAAACGGGTAGGTATGAAATATGTGCACGGAAGATGTCTTCGCGTTTCGTTAATTTCTTGTACACTTTCTTCAACTGCTGGCACTGCTTGTGATAAGTGCTGGTAATGGAGAAAGACAAATGTTATGTGCATTTTAAATTGCGTATTTAATTCTCATGCATTGATTTACGTGTGTATCTCATCTAATCAGCGAACGTTTCGCCTAACAAGAATCTGACGATGAGTCTCTTTCGCTGCATCTCAGCTGGTGATTGATTACTTGAGTAGCCAACTATTGATTAGCTAGAAAGACGGACGAGAGGTATGATGAGAGTATGCAGCTGTTCGAGCGCACTTAATTTATGCAAAGTTAACATTGTTAATTAACATTGTTAACGTTACGTTCTTCCAATACTTTCGCACTCCATTCCCTTTCCTCATCATCAGTTCTGGCTCTGAGCTAATTGAAACACTTCCATCTCCCATCAAGTGCACGCTGAATTCTCGTTAGCTTCGTAATATCAAATATCGGCCATCGCTGAGTATAAATTAGAGACTCGTATCTGTATTTTATCTCTGATTCCGCGTTTCCGTTTCTGATTCGCTAAGAATCGGAACATGCTGGACGACGACAGCAGAATTGGAACATGTATGAAAAGTTAGTCTGCTCGATGTGTGGTTTCTCGTCTCGTCTTTTTCTTTGTTTACTACATATTGAGTGAAGTAAAAAAAGAAGAAACTCGAAGAGCTACATGAATGCGAGAAAAGCGAAAAGTTGATTGTTCAACTCTACGATTTCGACCACATTCGCGTTAAGTTAGACGCACAGAGCGCAATCGGCATGCCTTTGTCTGCGCTTGAATGCTAAACATAATTTCCATACCAATCCTGGTGGCACAAAAAGGAGGTGATGATGGACGAGTGCTGATAACTGCTGCCAGATTCTCAATCTGACTATTGATCGGATGCATAGCGATTGTTGGTGAAAATGCGGACAAAACATGCTATTACCTATATCCAAATCACATGAAAAGTGAAGACCAAGTGCAAAACTCTTCATGATTTGCACACACGTAGAAGACGAACAAAGTAGAAGATCGAGATCGAGAAGATTACATCGAATGAAAAGTGCAATCACCTTGTTTCTATGTCTTGTTTCTATGTCTTGTTTCTATGTCGGCTAGCCATCGTTACGCACCTAATCACCAAAGACGTTACTCAAATGCACGACCAAGCAATAGATCGGTTCCGAATACGAGATCTAATTAAACTAATTATCACCCGGTAAATGGCAGTTACAAGTAACACACACGCTGATCTGGTCAAATTGCCAGATGCCAGGCTTGGACGTCAACTTTTGACTCGCATGACAAAATGACAAAATGACGAACCGTAATAACAGCATTCGGCAAGCCAGCAACACACCGACGAGAGTAATTAAGTTGATAAGTACATATTTTTGGCGTAATTAATAATTATTCACACGAATAATCCTCTATGATAATTTTGCTAGCCACGAAACTTGCAGACGTTGGTTAATTGGACGCGCCGGAAGAGGCACAAAGAGCGAAATCTGTTTTTCGAGTGCTAGATTAATACGATAATGAAACTCATTCGCGACCAGAATAAGTTACTACATAATACTGATCGTGCATAGTTACATGAGAAAGTGATGTTCATAAAGATCGCCTCGAGCGAGATGAACCGCGACGAAAACTCTTCATTCAGTCTTCAATATTTGTCGTGTTCAAACTGAAAGAGGTTAGGAACCTTTCAGTTAACTCTGCGTTTGTTTCATTAACACGACATCCACACGAATTCGGGCTTCTTGTAGCAGTTCAGATCGGTTTGTTCATCATTAACTATCATGGATGGCTTTCCATCCCATTCAGTTTCATGACACGCATAAATCATTGAGAGAGAGCCATGCCGCCAACGAGTGAGAGACGGCACAAGAAACAAGAATAAGCAGTCCAGACATGCAACAATCAACTTTGGCTCCTCTCATACTCTCTCTGTTGATCACTCAAATCAATTTTCAAGGCGAATAACGAAAACGAATCGCATTTATCTCGATTTTCACGGCGAATAATTCACGGTTGCCATGTTCGGAAAACGAACGAGCATCATCGTGATTGTGATTAGCTGCATTGCGATTGTGCGATTCATGTCAACATGGTTAACGATTCTCGTGCCTAACAGCCTCGCAAGTCGCTTGTTCATTCGTATCTGATTCACAATGAAGACGCGTGTAATCTGTTTATTCAGAGATTACGTGAATTATGCATTTCTTGGGCCAGACGTCGGCCCGGCATACGGAAGCGGCAACGAATACGAAAAATTCTCTAGGGATGTATTCCAGACGGACGCAACTGGCAAACCTGGGCGTCCGATTCGATGCAATCTTGTCCGTGGTGAAAGTGTATAAGAAAGTTGCTGAGAATTATGGCATCTGGCTAATTAGGTAGTGAAGCGGTAATGATAATCCGTTGAACTTCCAAGTTGGAAGTTCCAATGTAAGGGAAAAATCTTTTCGTGATGGGACATCCTCGTGCGAACTCTTTCAAGCCGTCTTACAAGAGGCAATTTTCAGAACGTTACGAACCATTCACAAACAGTTACGAAACCTAAACTTAACTTACGATGAGCACTCGCCCGGTAATGCAAATGATCAAGTGCCCTGAACGAGGTGTAGTCTGATCATAAACTGTTCATAACAGGCCAACTTTCTCGTATCGCATATAGAAGTTGACGTGCTGGTAATCTGCTAATCTGGAGGCATGCCAGAACTGTTCCCTAGAGATAACGCCGAATGAGCAGGTAAGTCGAGCGCAAACACATAAATTCAATAATTGAATCACTCGCGCGCCATAATGAGGCAAGACAAAAAGGTTGTAAATAATGATAAGCGTTTACAAATGACAAATGTGAACTATGTGAATGCGGGCAAAACTCGAATCGCATTCATTCATGAGCGTTTAAGCGAAATCGAATCGAGTGGGCCAACCAGCGTTCATGGTAACTGAAAACTGCGATCAATTACAGTTAGGCACTCATGCAGTTCAAATCCGTCGCATATCTTGCATCTAATTTTGCTCAGAGTGACTATTTTCTTGTCAAGGAGAGGCGATCCGGAAAGGTGATGGCCGAATTTCACCTCGATGTCGATCACCATCCGCATTACTGGCAAATTACAATAATTACGGGCGCCATTTAGCACGATTAGGAAATGCTCAGCCCTCGCCAGCCAACCGGAGGTCAATGATAGAAATATTGTAATGCGTCGCGCTGCGGATCTTAGCACTTAAATTCGCATCCACATTGGTATTTATATTTATTCATCTGCCATCACACTGCAATCCTTCTCTCTCTCCTTCCTGTCTTCTCGTTTCGCCCTCCCACATACAGCAAACATACCTCGATGGTTCTCGTTTGTTCACGAGGAAGAGTCGCGTTTTGCAATTTCAATCGCACAATCAGCATTCGCCAGAATATATATTTCAACTTATATCACGCGTCGTGCGCCGAGAATGCCATCAATTTATTTTCGGTACACTATCGTCCAGGTCGTGCACGATGTCGTTAAGTCATTGCTCGCTCGAAAGCGAATGCAAATGCTGGATGATGGTAATGAAATGCGCCGGGCAACTGATGATGCAACTCGGAATCGTTAATCTCAACCCAGACAACTCTCACTCACTTTCACTATCACCTTTGGCTCCATCAATTGACATCTCGCTGTGCCGACCGCCATCCGATACTTGCGGCCATTTGACGCATTCCAGAGTGCAAAACAACATCATGGACAGAGCAAAGATGAAATATGATTTTTGCATAACGATCGCTGTGTAAAGCAGTAAGCAGAATGATGTCTTCCGAATGACTGATGTGTATCAGACCGGCAGTTGACAAGAAATGTTGGGTTTTTATCGTAATTGGTAATTGATGTGGCATCACCAGCAGCCTAGTGGCTACTCTGCATGAATGATGGCATCGAGAGCCGTTCTCGAATCGCTTTCACTTGGCATATCTAGCAGAGAACAATGTTAATATTGACTAACTCTCGTGTTCATTCATCTAACCAACTACCATCTACTACCTGCATCACCATCACCTGGAGTGCTCGACTCCCATCGAGCAGCGTTATTTCTAAAGTGCTTTCCTCTCCACCTGAGAGATATTCTCAAATAGTTTTGTTTGCACACCTCCGCGAGCCAGCCGCAACCACCAACGAAGATTTTGATTCGAACACCGCACTTCTCAAGTCGGATTTTTTAAAATCAGATATTTATGGAACCACTGCCATTGCGGTTACCGAGATATCAATGGACGTGCTTGACAAAATGAAAACGTACACAGAGTCGAGTCTGATAATTGCTCGAATTATCACTGAACTGGTTATCGGTGCATCAGTACACGTGCGACAGCGGTAATCTTAGCCGCTTCCTGGCCAAGATGCGATCTCGTCTCGGTCTCGTCTCACCGAAACAAATACGAGAAGCACGACTCATGATTCATGATTTTATTTCGGCTTTATATGCTTAAATACCGGTAGTGGTAGTTCGTCGTCGCTCGTTTAACCCTAACCTGAGTTGATGATGCCGATTATATGCGGTAATGATATTGATAATGATGATGGCTCTTCTATTTGCCTTTTCGATATTATATACTCACAGGTCCCTTGTTTATTTTCTTTCATCTTCTCTTTATCCGGAAGTACCGTGATGTTCATAAACACAGCTAAACTCATTTTTCACTTAGTTATGCTACACTGTTTGTTGCTGTTGTCGCTCGTTTTGAATACCTCTTCCTCGTCTTCTCCCGGGACGAGTCTTGTCCTGATAAACGACTGCGAGAGTTACAAAAGAGAGTTGACTCGACATTATCGCTACTCATCGACAGATGAATTAACTCCTTTTGCTTGTACAAATTCACTAATGCTCAGCCAGCCATCATCTCGGATAAGTTGGCAATGCGAAAATCAATTAGAGCATGTTGACATGATGAAGGCAAGACAAAAGGAACGAAGCCAGACAGCATTCGAAACGATCGCATTGAAATGGTGCTGTCACCATCCCGAATGTGTGAGATCTCCGTAACAGGGAAACATCCACCGAGCTTTGACAAGCAGCCACCAGACTACTTGAGCCAAGAAATCTCGACGAAAAGTCGAATTATCGAGATTATCATAACTAGGAAGAGAGCGAAATGCTAGCGAAGTAATATAAATAGAAAAGAAAACATAAGCCCTTAATACTTGACTCGTATATGAAGATGAAGGTGCTGGAGACGTCATCGAGACAAGTTTGGCATCATCAGGATAGGAGACTGGAAAAAAGAGGTGCAGACACGATGAAATGAACGCGAAAAAGCTCAGGAAACTGAACACAACCAAGGTGCGCATTGCCCCTCAATGGCCATGCCCGTCAAGCACCAAGGGCACCGAAAGGGCATCGAATCCTCAAAGGAACATCACATTGATCGGCCTACTCGATTGCCTGTATATTCAATGATCACGTCATTTGAGCGCCAACTCTTCGTTATTTATCATTTGCAATAATAACCTGACGTGATAAGAGATGTTCGAGCGAAGTTCAACGTCAGGATTGCAATCAGGTGAACGGAGCCTGAGAAGAGGGAATATCGAAATGATTTCAGCGAAATGGCACCGCACGAAAGGGTCTTGAAAAGTAATCAAACGGGAATGAACGATATAATTAAAATATGAATGCCATCTTGCTGCGGAAGGAATTGTAAAGACCCGTCTTTACAATGCACTGAACGAGTCGCAAACGGTTTATGAACACAAATATCAGTTTAGAGAATGCCACAGGTATGCTGATAGGCGGTTAATACTCTTTAACGGTATGCCAGGTAATTCCCCAATTCCCCAAGCCTAGGAGCCTAGGAGCCTAGGCGTGCCCCCAACTGGCTAAGGACCGCTGTGACGAACTCAAATCTCGACATTCTTATGACAGTTATACATAATGCGATAATAGCGAAACGTCAGAATCAAACAGAAAGTGTGCAGATAAAGGGTTGAAGCAACTTGAGAGGTAAATGACACACACACAGACATATAAATATTGCTCAGTAGCTTCTTTGTGAATGCGCGCACTACTGTATCACTACTGACAGAACATAATTTCAGGGACCGAACGGGTTGTGGGCCACAACTTGTGGCCACAGTTATGGTCTAGATATGGAAGATGTGATAAGAGACAGAATAGAAAGCTGTTGTGAATGATTTGCATCGAGAGAGACATGGCAAAGTCACCAATGACAAATTAGTCCCTTGCAGCCAAATAACTATGGGATGTTCCCCCAAACGGAAGCAAAATCTCTCAAATTCTCGATTCATCAAAGTTAATGACATGAATCTGTCAATGTCGGACGCCAGAAGTGGGATCAGGCATAATTATGCAGTAGACCAAAGAGGTGCGAATGCCGTGATTTGTCGAGGGCTGCAAGAGTTCAATCTGGTCGACGTTCAGCTTAGCGTGAATAAGCATAGAGACGGTCACCATGAAAGGAGAAGAAGAAGAAGGGAAGTCCGTGATTTGCACATAACTCATGAAACATAGAAATTACTCATGGCCTTTGTCTTGAGTCTCACGCGACATGATAACATGAAATTATTCGATTGCCTGTAATCAATTGCCGAAGAAGCCGATCGGCAAACATCGGCAAACTTGCCCAAGCCAAGCCG
>JAGGCA010003216.1:3326-18847 GCA_022876805.1 Osperalycus tenerphagus | reverse complement strand
CTCTCTCTCTCTCTCTCTCTCTCTCTGACTTTCTCCTCATCCAAATTCTCAGTGCACTCTCCGAACGCTTTCCACTCGAATTAAATTTTAAAATCGTGTTTCCGCTTTTGGTACAGGAAAAAAGCATGCGTGAAAAGATCTTTGCAGTGAATAGAACGGGATGAAAGGGTTATGAAGATGCGGTCGCGGCAAACACGTGAAAAAATTGAAGAAAAAATAAAAACTAGCAATATGGCTATGCTCGGCAGGCAGTCGACATTCGGCGTGTTTCGCCTGCAATGTCCAATGGGGAATGCATTAGTGTCGCGTCACGCAAACTAAATTCATCATAAAAAATTGTCTACCTCATATTCAAATGTTGCGACATTGCTGCATTGCTGCATTGCCGCATTGACGCATTGACGTTGCAGCTCCACCTGGCACGCAAACAAATGCAAGTCAATGTTGGATGGGAAGAGGTTGAATCGAATAAGACGAAGAAAAGGAGAAGTGTCATGTCTCGTTGCGCTAATCAGTGAAAATACGCGTATTTCTGCCATTCAAGAACAAATCGGTCATTAATTATCGACACAGCGAAGTGCGATTAGCACAGAACATGGTGCGAAAAGCGCTCAGCTTCCAGAAAGAGAACAGAACAGAGCAGAACCAGAAGTTGGGTTGTGCGAATGGAGCACATAGTAGAAAATATCAGTGTCACAATATTAGTGCCATAATATCAGTGTCATAATATCAGTGTCACAATATCAGTGTCACAATGTCAGTGTCCACAGAGTCGAGTCCCTTTATGATTAACGCCCATCTTCCATATGTCCGAAGACCTCATCTCTATCGTCGAGTCAAGCTAATTAAAATGCTCCAATTGGTAACAGTAATTAGAAAATGCTCGACTGTCGATGCCGATGTCGGACTCCCATCGGCGGACATTCTCGAGAGTCTTGTTTAATTCATTATCGCCTGCATGATCACTCTACGCGTTCGCCGTTGTTCATTCTTGTGCTCTCGATTCGTTATCAGAGTTCCGAACGTGTCTCTCGTCGAGCTCATCCAACTGGTAACTTATTAAGCAATTAATTCGTGTGCCTTGTTTGTGCAGACACTAAAAGCTAAACCGTGCTGTGTGCATCGCGACGTGCAGATGCGTCGAACGCCTTGCCTTGTTTCACAGAAGTGCTCTGCAGTTTATCATTTATCGTGTTTGCTCTGCTCTTGCAAGTGGCAACCAGATTACCGATTTCGCAACACAAATCTCAAGTTCGAGTTCGCCGAATTCGACGATGAGTGAGCGAACTCAGGACAGGTGAACGCGAGGAACGCGATGCTTAACCGAGATAATTCGTGTGACAATCGACAATTTGGTGATGTTGTCATTGCGGCCTTGTTTACGGCTCATAACGGTAATTGTGAATCGCGGCTCAACATGAAATGAATTACGTAGCACGACGTGAACGAGAGCAATGGTAATGATGCTACAATGGTACGCTGACGTTCGCGATAACGCCTAGTTGAAATCTAATTTGGATGCACGATGCGGTTGTACGGTTGAAATGATGAAGAGCATTGGATGGGCCAAATTGAGAGAGCAAGTGATGAACTTTGATGGTGATGATGATGACCAGAACGGCCCAGAGAGTAAGGTGATGCCTTTTGTTCGTTAGACAATGCATATCCTGTCCTGGAAGTTGGGCAGTAAACATATTCTTGGGGTAATGAGGTAAGGTAAGCTTTCGGGCGCCAGCTCCCATTATGAAAACAAGAGACAAGCGACGATCATGTTTCGAACTGACATCACGTCTGAAGACGGCCAACGTTGCACAACGCCCATTCCTCGGTTTTCTTTTCACAGAGACAAGAATTACGCCAAATAATGAAGCTAGCATGCGGCTAATCTCAGCAGGAAACAATGGCAAAATATCTATCAATGAAGGCAGCATCATCAGCGAAATATCAGCCTGAAAACAGCTCCCATCAGTTAATGTTATCGCAGGAGAAATTCGTGCGTTATGTTGCAAATATCAGAGCACATAACACGAACTCGATGCAAATTTGCGTTCATTAAGCGAAAGCGAGTTCGGGTGAGTGCAAAGCGAAAGTGAACAACGTCACTCATATCGCACATACATTTCATGGCGCAGCGTTGCGCCCATGTCCAAACACGGAAGAATGACACGAGAACTGACAGCTGAGAAAACGCTAAGCGCCTTCCTTATGCACGTGTCTGAGCCTAAGCCATGTCGCTCATTCGGTAAGTGTTCGGCAAACACGTACAACGCCTTCTAATGCGCTATTTGATTTTGCCGACTGCGTTTATGGCAATCGAATAGACATCCAGAGACTGCGTCACTATGCCTCTAATGTGCCCAGACCTGATCGTAAAAAGCGATTTGCTCCAATTAAGCGAACAAATTTCACACTGAGATGGGCCAAAGCAAGCACATAGAGAGTGCATGAGAATTAGATGAGTTTTTTTAAACAGCGTCAGATAAGCAATGATAAACAGCAAGCGTCGCACCATGAAACGTGAGCGAATCGGAAGTCAGCTTAATTTGGTTACTAGAATTCAATTACATGCGACTACAATTTCGAATAATTTCGAAAGCATAATAGAATGGTCGTGAACCGAATCATGGGCATGCGATCGAATTGCGAAATGACGGCGCTCGTTGCGTGTCTTGGTACTATTTTAGAACAGTGAAATGTGAACGTTTTTGCCTCCAGTTTTACCCAGATATTAGGGCGGCTTTGGCAACTACCATTTACATCTGACTGGATTATTAAGTATTAAGTTATTGTGCGTGCGTTGTGCACTTTGTTACTCTGCGATAATGTTTATCGTGAGGATAACGTCGAGAATGCCGCCATGAATGCGAGGCGTCGTATCACAATGGGCAATAAGCCGAAGTCATTGGAGACACGCAATCGCCATCAATTCTGCTATTGTCATTTGACACGACGAGCACGCATAGGGTAAACACACCATTTGTCTGAGTCGTATTGTCCAGCTAAAAGCAGTTTCACAATACAAACCAACTAAATTTTATTTCCACGCCGACAATATCACGTAAATTGATTTAAAGGAGGAAGACAAGACACAAGACAGACACAATTTACATGTTATTTATGCCAGAAACGGGAAACGCGAGACGGAAACTTCCAGCATTCCTCGTTCATCGAATCGATTGCGGTACTGTAATAATTTAGTTGACAACACAATCATAATAAAATTTATGAGACATGCTCTGTAATACGACGGTCATGGAGTGCGGAAGTCACTGTGAAAAGTAGTGGAGTGGAGATGAGAGATGAGCGAGATCATCCTTATGAGAACACATCAACCGTATGGAGACGCGTAGAGAGTGGCACGACTCACGATGCCAAATGATTGCAAACAGGACTCGGATTGATAAAATATTAATAACAAAACATGGAGAGTTGCAAAATGCGAGATTGTATGTAAGGATTGCGATCATTCGTGGAAAATGGAACGAATGCAACGAGTAGTCCGAAATGCATAGTTAATCGAAGAAAGTAAAATGCGCTGACAATTTCCGACAGTGGTATCTGATGAGCTCTGCGAATGGAGCTGAAATCGAAGCAAGAGAGCTGTGAACAATGAGTTCGAGTGAAATAACAATAGACGTAGAGTATAACGCCAGTGAACAAGTGGAAACCATGTAAGCACCCGTATGAATAAAGCCACAGATTGCGTGCATCCGAACGAGAAGTGCAAGATGTCAAAACAATGGTGCGATTCAACATTTGCCGCACGAAGGGCATCCACTAATCATATTTCAATTAAACATAATCAAATGAATGTACTCGGAATGCGGAATGAGCAAAGCGAAGCGAATTTCATCGAGTCAGCAGCAAGACTGTCACACACACGAATGCATTTATCTTTGCTACTTTTACTCAACGACTTACTCTCATTCCTAGAATTCCTCTTCGTTCACTTCTCCTGGTTCTTGTCCACACGGGATGCGTGTGGAGCCTACTTAATTCTCAAGTCACTGTTTTAATCACGATCCTCTCATCATCGTCACATTATATGAGAGGCTCTGATCGCAGTGGGCGATACACGAAACCCGAACAGTGATGGCCAGAAGTAGGCTTTGATAGACTCTCGTTATTGTTCTCAGTTTTCTTCGCTTATCGGCACGTTGCGAGAAAACCCGAAATGAATTTTGCCGGCAACTCTAGTCGCTAATCACAAGACCGAACTAATCAGGCACGTTCACAGCCTGATCGAATGCCGAAATCGGGAGTGAGTTCACTGATTGCACATGAGAACAGGATGACACTTTTAGCGGAGTTGAATGAAAGTTTTGTGGACTTGTCCACGCTTGGATGTGATGATGTGATGATGTGATGATGTGTTTGGTGTGTTGAGAGTGAGCAGCCAGCGATGAGAATGAAGTTCGCTTTGTCGGAGATGACATGCGGCGCGAGGCGACGATCGATAAAAATGGGCAGGGAGAACGAGAATGAGACGACACACATTTGTTGCGAGCCTCATCTCGCTAAGGTGCCCTCATCCTGCTTATGGTAGTCCTTCGTCCTGGTGGACAGCTCCAGATGATGCAACTCCGCCATGTGCATGTTGACGTGCTGATGGAGTGGAACCAGGAGAGTGGGATAAAAAAAAGTGACTGATACGACTTGCGAGTAGCTGAGAAGCGAAATCTAAATAAGAGAGAAGAGAAGAAGCTAAGCAAAGTTGTGTGGATTACCAGACGCTTGGAAATGGGATTTTCATATGCGTAAAGAGCGACACGAGACACGAACGAGAGTGGAGAGCGAGCTGAAAATCGCATAAATCGCATAAATCGCATTATTGCATTATTGCATTATTGCATTATTGCATTATTGCATTATTGCATTGAGGCGTTGCTTCTTCTCTGCTCTTTCATCTTTTCCACATTCCTTATCATCACTTCCTCGACTCATACCTCTCACCGACCTCAACTTCCTTTCATTCCGTTTGATTGGGAGAATTCGATGAGCCGCGTTGTTCGTCTGCCGGTGACATTTAGCAACGCACGCAAATCACTAGCGAAATGCTTAGACAAGTTTTCCCTCATCTTCCTCAGCCTTGTCGTCAGCTAGTTTTCTGCATCATTTCTTCGGTGTCGATGCATTCGCTCGATCGCTCTGTCGAGTGGTATCACTTCCACATTCTTCTTGTTGCCTCACACCTGCCTTTTCTTTACTTGATCGACCAATACCAAACCTCTTCTATCATATTTAATTTTTGTGTTTCTCTCGTGGTTCGACTACACACAGCTTACTTCTCTCTACGTATTACGCCACCATTTTCGAAAAATCCACGATATAAATTTATATAAATTTTCTTGTCTGTATTGTTCATGAAACAGTGAAATTTCGGTCGTTTTTCGTTTTCATCTTCCACGTTCTTAACTATCGAAACGTTGTGTCCTGAATTTGGAAGCTTTAAAAATTCTTTAACCTCATATTTTTTATTCTTTACTGGATTCTTGCTCGCTGTGTTTTCTCCATGATCGGATCGATATCGAAATTTGTTTCCGTGCTCCGCCACCATGCCTGGGACTCGTTCGTAGTGCCGTCCGTTCGATTTTTCAATTTGACGTTTCATATTCCACCCAAAACGCAACAAATATTACTGTTTACTTCTCTCTTACTCTCACGATGAGCGTGTTTCGCAAACATTCTCCACATTCCTTCATTACGCTGTATTTGTTTTCTACGCGTACTCTCGAATCGCATCATTTATGCATGAAATTGCAGAAAATCGATCCGCCTTTGAATAGAAAGTCAATACGCGCTCGTAGACACTCATTCATGACGATGATGCCAAGAAAATGACCACAACCAAGTGCTGGATTCCAGTTATTTTCTTACGTTGAGCAAGAGTGAGACGGAGTCAACCATCAGGTGCTGAACAGACTCCGAGTCCGGGACTGTGGGTCACAGCCTGTGGTCTTACCCTTACGACTGTCAACGATTGTCAACGATTTGGATTGCTATGAAAGCGCACTTTGAAATGCATCTCCCGTCGAAACAAAACTACGGAACTCTATTCTAGCTACATAATCGTTAAAATGCAAATCACGCTTGGAGCCAAACCATTTTTGTACTGCTGTGATGGCGAAATAGTGAAGCTGTATTATACTCGTCAAAGATAAACAAAGCACAATCAGTTGTTCAGAACAGACCAAAATGGAAAATGAAACTTGCGTGGAGAATCGGAAACGAAGACAAACAATCCAAGCAGTGGCGTTCGATAAGTACTCAGCGTCATCGTAATGCTGAATTTTTCGTATATACTAATGCAGTTGGAATGGTAGATCGACGAATAAGAGGACAATAAAAGATAGACAACTCTGACGAAAATGGAAAGTGAAAGAGACGAAACATTGCAGAAGCAAAAATACGCTCGTAATGAGGAAGGGAGAGCACTGAAGGGCGAAACGAATACGAAACGAGATAGAAGTGGAGTGAAGCAAAATCAATTTCTCACTTCTCGTCTGGATGCGCTCACAACAGGTAGGTATGATGTACAAGAGACGAGAAGAGAATGCATCAAATGAATTGATGCCGAATAAAACAATCGCATCGCAGAAGAAGTCAACGGAAAGGTTCGAGGCTCGGAAACGATGCGAATGCTTTTTGCTCACTGCACACACGATGCACATGCCATCAGCTAATCTCCTCTTCCGGCAGCACAGCAACGAGTATTGAACGAGTACTCTAGCTTAGTGTGCGCTCAGCTCTACTCGATCCAATGCAAACCGATCCAATGCCGACTTTGCAAGCTCCTACAGATAACCCTCCATCGTCTTGTTTCATTTTGTCTTCACTTCTCATGGCAACAGTGATCTCTGACCGACTTGTTGCGACAATGACGGCTAGTTACAATTTATAATTAGCAGCACCGCTCAATGATTGAATATAGCAGACTGAGGTGAACACACCAGTCAGCGGAAAAGCACGCAAGACAACCTTCAATATGGTACAGGTTCGAGTGAAGACACTAACCATGGAGAGAAGCACACATAGACGATCAGCGATGACTAGAAACCTCTTTCAAGGTTTAACCCGAAAAGCTCGATCAAACCAGCCCAATTGGGTAATGCAAATTCCCGTTTAACGAAATTAAACCCGCATTTTTGCTTCAATGTGGTGTTCATTTTCAGTGAAATCATTCCAAAATTACTGAAATTTTACATAAATTATCGCGACGGATAAAAATTTCATGAAATTTTTCTGTCACATGGAGAAAAAGGCAAAATTTGTTGAGGCCTTCGAATTCCATTGTAAATTTCGCACTACTTTCGTATCATGTGGCAAAATTTGAAAAATGCGCCACTGAAGGTGTGCCACGCTGGCTTTAACCGAGAAAAACGCATGAATTAAAAAATTCAATAGGCCCGGGGAAATAAGATCTGTAGGGATGACTGATTATTTATCTTCTTACCATTAGCATCTGAATCTGTCTTTTCCACATCATGCTTTCCATCTAAATCCATTATTATTGTCTCCTTTCGGAATAAGAGCGAGCGCGTTGACAACGCGATCATCAAGATAATTGACGTATCGCAAAATAATGAATGACGTTAATTAGAGGCAAAATTTCGTTGCCCGAAACTGTCAGCCCGCTACTGACTTGGTTTATTCATTACCATATTCTGTCTGGCTGTGCGAGTGATGATTTTAGAATATGAAGAAAAAGCCATGCAATGAATGTCGACGTCTTCGCGTGTCTGTCGATTTCTTTCAATTAGATGTCTCATCGCTGTCTCCAGCAAAGTGGAATAGAGAAAAGAACGGAACGTCAACACAAGAATACGAAAGCGAAATGTAGCGAGAACGACAATTATCGAGAATGGGTGCAAGCGTAATTTAGCCAGAAAACTTTCCGTTTAGAATAAATTTGATACATTTTTTTTTCGTAATGAAACGAAACGAAACATCTTGAATGTCGAATTCAAAAATCTAATTATGCAAGAGAACTGCTAGGACGAAGAATTTGAAATGACTTTGATGTATGGAAAAATGGTTCGTGTGGCCAGCAAGACAGAAACCATTTGGAATGCATTCAATTATTGAACAGACGAAGAGCGAAGAAAATGGAATGCAATGTCTCGGCAAAAAGTGCTCGGAGCAGAACAACATCGTCAGTTTAGTCTGTTTGCTCTCTGCTCTCGTTTCATTATTTCTCTGGCCAAAATTCTAAGTCGGCAACTCAAGAAAAACCACCAGCAGCGAGAATGCAGTTCAGCTTTACGTAGTTACAGGGTGTAAGATAAGTCGACCAACGAGATCGACGATGCGTGAATATCAAGTAGGTGCGTTTAGGTTTAATGTCGATTACCTTGTCGCCCTTGGTTCGTGTTTAGGCACCATTTCTGTAAATTAGTGTCACCGTTTCCATGTTGCGTTCTCGTGCCTTGTATCGATTCGATTGTTGCTCGCCTATTTCCAGAGCGAGTAAATTAACTAGCAGCAATTATGGGTCGACTGTTTCGGTGTCGGTGTGTTGCACCAGTAGGACCATCGCGTCCAGAAGATGATCATTGTCAATGTTGAATGTGGTGTGTCGCACTCGCCAACGTCAATTCGGTTCGTGTTTTAGGTCCCAAAGGTGAGCCCGCAGCAAACTATGTGCTGACCAAATTATAACGAGGTCACTTTTCTTCCGAAGCGATTACTTCCGCTGAAAAGTTTCCAAGATGAGTAAAGTGTCAACACGAGCAAGTAAGACATGAAGCCGACAATTCGTGGTCCAGAAGCGTGGAGCATGGAAGGCCCAACATCGACGATGCGGGTTCACACACATTCTGTTCCCACATTTAGTCTGTCAACAATGCTTATTTAACTATTGATGGTCACTGTATTCGTTAACGATCATGGTGATAACTTTCGTGATGGGACTCTACCTTCACATCGCGGTCCTCAGTCGAGTGTATTGCAAACTGATCACATTCCGCGATTCTCTGTAATAATGAGGACTATAACGTATCTATCACAGTGTCACCTGAGACGAATCCCGTGTCCATGTCAGGTAATGCATTAATCACAGATCTATGCTTTTAGTGACAAAAATAAAACAGCGACCATATTGTGCATATCGAGTTGCTATTAAATTAGCAACAGAACAGTTCATTAGAGAGACCTGTTTTTTTCAGCATTTTTAGGTAGATTTTCAGGTAGATTTCCAGGTAGATTTCCAGGTGGTGTTTGGTGACAAATTTTCTCTTATTTTGCGGCATTGGGGAGCCGCAAAGAGGAAGCCTTCACAGATCCTTCAGCCGGCTAAGTTTATCCATTAGTCTGTTACTTCAAATTTGTGCACTAGATTTCAACCGTTTTTAGCGAGGTCGCTGCAAGTGATCCCGCTAATGTAATCGCCATGTCCGTGTGTCTGTTTACACGATTGCGGGCGCAAATCAAAACCGATCGGAACCAAATTTGGCACATAGTTAGAGGGGGCCAATGGCTCGGATAAGTTCATAGATGGATCAAGTCGCTCAAAGTGTTCCCGAGATATGGGAGTGCACCCACCAAATACATGTCAAGCATGACCAAAAAATAGTGAATAATTTTGTAGAAACAAAACATTCATCAGAGAGGCTTGCCAATAATGAAGCCAGCAAAAAAATATAATCATGAGAAATTTCTGGTGAGAATTTCTCTTAGGTATCATTCGTGGCAAGACAGTATGAAGAGAGGAGAGAATAAGACAGAAAAATTGCAGACCCGCAGCAGATAGAAAGTGAACGACATAACAGCAGCAAGAGTGAAAGCTAAATGGTCGTAACCTTTGCAATTATCAGGTTGGTAACTAATTGCCTTTGGCAGCGTTGCACATGTTGGACACGATTAGGGATGCTGTTGGATGCTGTTGGATGCTGTTCGATCTCGCTCGATGAGCCTCGTCAGCTTTTCTTGTTTCGCGACGCACTTTTTCCCTTGACATGAGTGCAGGAGTAGCATCGCGATTCGCGACCCGAGCGCAACATTAACGTAAATTTTCGTGCTCATACATCTTCATTTTATCTTTTCCTCTCTCCTCTCTCTTTTTTCCTGAGCTGCGCGTCTTCTCATCCCATAATTCATCATTTTATCCGACTTATTCTCGGCCATTCATCTTTGCCGATTCAATTTCATCTCCACTCTCGGCTTTTTGTTTCTCATTACTTGTTTTTCGTCTGTGGAAGTGTGTTGAATACTCAGCACAGCGGTCGTCTCACCAGTAAAGATGAGCAAAGCTCGAGCCGGCGCGACTCGGAGCTGAGCCTGAGCATCGAGCCCGAGCTCAAGGTTCACTGAATGACGAGCCCGAGTCCCGAGCCGCCGCGAGCCCCGAGCCGCGCCGCCGCGGTACCCATCACTACTCCTCAGCAATTCGTGAACTAGACAGATTAATTAATTAATAAAGCAGCGACGAAAACGGATGTCGGCGAATGTCGCACACTGACGATGAGATGCTGCCAGAAACGCATGTCAACAACTTACCTGCATATCGAATCAACAACCATAATCCACATATGGTAATTTTTATAAAACATATATCAGTATTGCGAAATTCTGCGAAAATATCGTCTTCTGAGACGTTATCAGTATTATTTTCAACTCGCTCGACATTTCGATCATTGCGACATTGCGACATTGCGATTACGATTTCATCTAGTATTACAATCGTCATCAATTTTATCGGATTAATTATCTTCATCTTCATTAATCTATCAGATTAATTACATATCTTCTTGGGATATCGGATTAATGTTGAGTATCATTTATTGCAGTAAAGCTAACGATGAGACATATTTCTTTTCTTTGGCCTCGTGGACATTGAAACCGTGATATTGAGCACTCGTGGAAATTTTCTGGAGAATTTATTTATATTTCTAAGAATTATCATTACGCTACTGCGATTGCCGGAAGCAGAAGATAATTTCCGTGGGCATGTTGAAATGTAGAATTTGTAAATTGAAGTTTACCGTCGATAGGTGATCGTCGATAGGTGATCGTCGATCGGTGATCGTCGATGAAGTGAAACACACACAGACATGGTGATCGATCGGTACTGTTGCTGTTATCTGTCAGCACATACCGGCCATAACCAGTGGACACTTTCATGTTCATCGATTGCTAAAACGATGAGTTATGTTCTGTGCCACAAACAAGCCGGAGCGACATGTACCAGAATTGCCGAGTTTCTTCTGTCGCGACGATTCTTTCTCGTTATTACAGTTCCGGTGATAGTTTTGCGCTCCTTATTTTCCTTATTTTCCTTGTTTCGCTTCTGTGGCTCTAATCTGTAATCGCCAAGGAGCGGATGAAAGATAGTCGCGCAGAGGAAGAAAATGTAGTGAGAAAATAAGATCGAGAGAGAAACGAGAAGAGAGAAGAGAAGAATGCGTGCGATGTTCGAGCGTCAATGCGCACTGAACAGACATCAAATTGATATAATTCTGATATAATTCGAATGTGCTTCGTCGAGAAACAGATAAGAACAAAAAGGAATGCGCAACGACTCGAGACACCGAAATTGATTCGAGACACCGAAATTGATTCGCACTTTCTTCTCGCGAGTCCACAGTCGAGACTTATGTCAGTAAATCCTGACGGCATTTCGTTAATCAATATTTCAATTCACTGCCATTTATACGTGTCAAGTTTGCACCGACTTGAGTTAACTTCTCATTTATTAAGCCAGTCGTTATTTGCATTGCATTCTGCATTTTCGTTCCTTCTTCGTTTAAGTTAGCGAGAAAACGGAAAGCGGAAATCTCGAAGGTGACCTTTTACGCACGATGTCGGTTTCCTGTCGATGCAGTTGCTGGACGTAATTAATGGTTCCTTCGTCGTTACTAGAACTTAGCAGAGATCGAAAGACCAGTTATCGATTAAATGTCAATATAGGTAGGTTCTTTTGCGGTACTCTTGATGCGCACATTATTCGACTGGGATTAAGTTCAACAGTGGGATTGCATATTAAACAGAACGGCAATTATCTCATTAAACTGTTGTCTTCAGTGAAATGGAACTCGTCACTTGACTCGCTACTGTCAACGAAATTGCGCTAACCCGACAGCAATTAACAATACGACGCGTGCCTCATTAGAAATTACTATGTACTGAAGGAAAACACGACTGCAAATCACGATCGAAAGTCACCTTAATTTGCAGGCTAGTTTGTTTAACTATGCATTGTTTAATGCATAACATTAACATATAAAGCTTTCTCGTTGTGCATTTTTTGCTTGGCTAATAATCAGAGCGGCTAACCGCGAAGGTTACGGGAAAGAAAATGTAAGTTTTCTTCCGCTACATTTCCAGGAGAGAAATTTGTCTAATGTAAGTACAACAATAAGCAGGCTCCTGTCATTTTCGGTAAGAGATTGACTCCTAAGCGACGAGTCTTTGTGAGCTGTCCGCATGCTGAATTTTCTGAGTGAAGATGTCCAGTGCGGAGTCCATTTCAATAGATCTAAATTTGATCCGTTACTTAAATGACTCGCTGACGGTAGATTTGGTGACTTTGTTTCGCGTACTGGTATCTGTCTTTGCCGCTGTCGCGATTTCAAGTGAATGCTTGAAGCGATATCGTCATTTCCAAGTTGTACGCCGTACGATCGATATGATCCCAGGGCCGGAATACAATTCGATTCTCGGTAATATTCCCTTGACAGTGCTCAAATTTATCAATGCCAGAAGCGGAGAAGTCACCGATTTGTATATCAGTGAGTAAATCACTTCATTGCATCTGCAATGTCATACCACTAACATAGCTTCAGATCTCGTGCAGGCCATCCTCGGCTTCACGATTGTCTACAAAAATGCGCCAATTTACCGGCTTTGGTTCGGTTATAAGCCAGTGATATGCATCTGGAAAGCGGAGGCCATCGAAGCCGTTCTCGGCAACAATTTCATACTGGACAAGTCATATCACTACGATTTCTTGCGGCCGTGGCTTGGTGACGGCTTGCTTACCAGGTATTATGGCCGATTTTCTGGCGCAACGGATACGAACGAACATAATCGACAATTAACTTGTTTCCAAACACTTGCACACAGCCCTGGTCAGAAATGGAAGCCCCGACGAAAACTTCTGGTGCCTGCGTTTCACTTCAAAATTCTACATGATTTCGTGCCAGTTTTCAACGAGCAAGGCATCATCCTGCTCAACCGTCTTAGGCAAATCGCACGAGACAAACGGTCATCATCTGTTGACATCATACCCATTGTGACCGCGTGCACGTTGGACATCATCTGTGGTAAGTATCTCCGCGAGTACTGTTGCCCAAAATAAATTCATCACCTTGATGTCAACATGCAGAGACCATAATGGGAGTGTCAATCGGCGCACAGAACAATGCCAACAACGAGTACTGCAAATCAGTCTACATGTTCGTGACCAGGGTTCATATTCCCGGATGATATGGAATTGAATTAATTCTTTCTGTCTGTCTGTCAGTGTGGGCGAAACATTTCTCGAAAGAGTCATTCAGCCACGCTACTGGAGCGATTTCATGTTCGCGAGATCCGAGCGAGGAAAACTGTTCAACGAGCACCTAATCAAGTTGCACCAATTCACTCGCAAAGTAATCCGAGACCGAAAAGCTGCCATTCTCGGCGTGCCGAAAGATGATGACGAGGCAACTAACCAGACCGGGATCAGTGCCGGAAATGGTACTGGTATTGGTTTCGACATAAAGACCATTAAGCAGCGAAGAAATGACGAGCACAGGAATGATGATGGTGAATATGAGCCACGTCGCAAAGCTTTTCTCGATCTACTCCTTGACCATCATCTAAATGGCGGTGACTTAAGCGAGGAGGACATTCGCGAAGAAGTGGACACGTTCCTTTTTCGAGGTTTGTTTGATTTGATCGAGATTTAGTGTATGTGTGTGATCGGTGTGCTTGCTTAGGGCACGACACGACTGCAATGGCGCTATCCTGGATTATTTTCTTACTTGGTCATCATACCGATGCTCAAGATAAGCTCTGTGCTGAGATCGACTCGCTTTTTGACGAACTCGAACAAGAAAGAGACCAAGAGCAAGACATAGACCGCGATCTGATTTCGGATATGGATCAATATTCCCCACCGTTCCTGAGGCTGGACAAAATCAAGGAATTGAAGTATCTCGAGTGCGTCATCAGGGAGAGCCTCCGACTCTGTCCGAGCGTTCCCGTAAGTCCCGAATGCGAATTACCGATCAATGATTACCACAAACCGTATTTCGCAGTTTATTGGGCGAGTTACGCACGAAGAATTCACTCTACAGGGCTACGAAATCCCACCAGGATCGGTCTTGTTCATGTTCATCTACCAGCTCCACCGTGACCCGGAGATATTCGCAAACCCGGAAACATTCGACCCGGATCGATTCCTGGGTGAACATCTAAACAGACGACACCCATTCTCGTTCGTACCATTTTCAGCTGGTCCGCGGAATTGCATAGGCCAGAAATTCGCAATGAGCGAAATGAAAATTGTCTTGGCTCTCATGTTGCGATATTTCCGGTTTCTTTCCATGGATCCTCGAGACAAGATCACTGTCCAGATGGAGATGGTGCTCAGACCCAAGTGTCCGCTTCAGGTGCAAGTTATTGAGAGACGAGCTATGCATTGAATTGTATTTGCATGACGGAAATGTTACATAATTTGCTCATCATTCTCGTACAATTATCTAAGTTGTCTAACATGATTACTGAAATAAATGCAATAAATAGAAAAAATTCGGAAATCATGAAGAATGCCTTAACCGAATTGGAGATCTGAGAGGCCAGGATGAAGCGTGATATGCTTGAGCATTCCGAAATTGTCGAAGAAGAGATCGACCATGAAGAGTTGGCGATGATAATCGGGACAATTAGGAGTTGTTGGTGCGTGGGTCCATTGAAACCAACATTGAGCATACCAGTAATGCCCGCACACACTCGTCACATCGGCAACGTAATCGGAACACACGACAGTAATTCTGTGACCATGTTCGGGTCTTCGAATAAAGCCACAAGGCAGACTCATCTTGATTGTTTCTACTTGTTGCACTGCAAGAGTGTCAAACTTTCGAGAAGGCTGAAAAATTTCTTGCCATTTCGATTTTTCGAGGTCGAGTTTATATTTGGAACTGTGATAAGGTGTTACAGTCGTTAACTTAATGGCAGGTGCTAGGTGGTCATTTACGATATTGTTGATAAGCTCTTATCAAGACGCGTCGAAGGTGTGTGTTTTATTAATATAGGGTCAAAGGTTACAGAGGTCACTGCATATTAGCGCTCTTTGGTGGTAAGGTATGGAACTGGTCAGGGTCAAGTCCCCCATAACTACTGGCGTAACAAGCCCACAGCTTGCTTGCTTATTCAGCAATGCAAGCTGAACAAGTGCATTGAAGAGCAAAATCAAAATTCGATCGATTTAGGCCAATGACAATAATACTAAATGAGAGCAGTAAGTTAAGCAGTGTTTGGAGTACACTACAATCACAACCAATCGCTCGAGAGACTCATCAGGTCCTCAGGGCTTGTTC